>BQNB010109372.1:0-22765 GCA_026074375.1 Tanacetum coccineum
AGCCTAAGCTAATCCGTAATCATTTCAAATGAAAGTCAAGTATGCATTTGTGACCAAAAATAAAGTCAAATAATGTATCCCATAGCGAGCTATGTAAATGAGTATGTAAATCAATTTGTAATCAACCATGTAAATGCATTTGTAAACAAGCATGTTCTCACCCCAAAACTTATAAAACAAATCATGTAAAACGTGGGGCTATGAACTCACCTTGAGTTCTGATAATCCAAATATCGCAGATAAAGTGTCACGTAAAAGATCGAATGCAACCTAAATTATCATAGGTCGTATAAGTACCGAGTACTTAAATATAATCTTATAGTTGTTACATCGTACTATCGTTTGGGCTATCATAATTAAAGAGGTCATGACATGACGTACGAGGAGTTAGGACACTTTAAATCGTAAATCCAACAACTCGTCAATACGCCATCCGAAGAAGCCTCATTATGAAATTCCCTAGTAATATAGCACTTCGATAACTAATAATATATATATTCTATATAGCTATATCACCATCTAATCGTTTAAGTGAAATCGTAATTATAAAGTAAAAACGTTTATAATTACGCCTTTAGTAAAAATGACATAACTTTGTCGTTTTAAGCCCGTTTCTCGCGTTTCTTACGCCCACGCTTTCGTATTAAGACGAGTGATCATAAAATCACATTTTTAGGTTTTTGAGATTCTGTGATGAATAGTACTTTTTATAAAAATTGTTTTATAAAAGTATTAACTATCGTAAACTTGTAAATAGCGTATCTTCTTCGTTATTAATCGGTTTTTCGAGTTCTTTATGACCCCTCGATCCTTGTGACATGTAGTATTTTATAAAATCATAAAACATATATGTAAATTTCGAATTTCAAACAGCCCCTAATATATTTTTTTCCAAAATGTGTTTAAAACTTGTTTTTAGGACTTTTTAGCTTTACCACTTTGTTACAAACCCATTAGAACCCTTAATATCTTATGTCTTACATATATTAGGTCCATTAGGTCATGTTTTGTTCATGTGAGTCCAAGATAACAAGATTAACATGTTATTTTACCATTTTCACTTGTAACTCATAAGTTGACTTTTAGAAACCCTAATTTGTTCATATATATGTTTACTCTTAAGCATCATGTTAAAACACTTATACATTCCTTTTAACATAATATTATAATCCATATGACATGTAAATAAGTGTACAAAACAATGATCATAAGTAAAAATTCATTTTACATATTCAAAAGTACCCTAAATGGTGATTTAGCTAAATATAACATATGAACACATAAAATCTTAGTTATGAAATGATTAAGCCTTATATATAACCTTGCTTGGATGAGTAGAGAAGAGAATAACAATCACACCCTTGTGATTAACAACCTTGGCTTGAAAATATAAGGTGAAAACCCTAATTTTCCCAAGTAAACCCTTTCTTCCTTTTCTTGATTCCTTGCTTGCAAATGGTGAACCAACTCTTGAAAACACCTTAGAATACCTTAGATATGATGTGTGTATGCTTGTATAATGATAGAAAATCAAGCTATGGATTTGGTTTGGACAAGGTTTTGAGCCGTGGGTTATGAGAGAAATAGGAAGAGAGTTTTTGTGATTTTCTTGTAAAGAAATGAAGTGTATGAGTTTTTCTATCACAAGTGCACCCTTATTTATACTACTAGGAAGATATTTTAGTGTCTAGTTGATGTGTGCAAGGTGGCAAAGCTTCTTGAAGAAGATTGGATGACATGAGAAAGGTTGAAGCTTATCTTGGATGAGAAAAGCTAGTCATGAGATCAAGTTGCATGAAGATATTTTACAAAGCTTCTTGGTGACTCTTCTTGGCTTATCCTAGTCATTATACACGAAATATATGTATATGTATAAGCTAGATATGTATTTGATCATTTATATAATGTATACTTGCATTATATGAAGTATAATGTAGTATAGACTTGGAAAAATATATAACTTGTACATTGTAAGTCATGATTTGAATTCCTTCATAATGAATATATATAAAGTGATAAATACTTGAAGTTTTAAATAAACTTTTAGTATTGGGTATTTGATGAAGCGTAGATAAGTTAACGTGCTTCCGGGAAGGCCTAAACGTATTTTATCGCGAAACGTAAACACTTAACGTAGCCAATAAAATAAAATGTGCAATGATAATAATTATCCTCTAAATAATCATATAACACTTGCTTGATGTAAACATTTAATTGTTTAATGCCCGTTTACATTGAATGATCATTTTTAGTTTAGGCGATTTAACTTAACGTTTATAGTTTAAGAGAAAACGCGTAAACCCTAAAAATAAATTGTGCATTACATAATGTCATACAATGACCTAAAACACGAGGTGTTATAGTGGCAGTCAGCTCCAGCCTCTAATTTCTAAAAGCAAAACGCACTATTGAGTCTAGAGCCAAAAAGAGATCATCAATAAATCTCATTAGGACACTAATCTAAAATATACTTGGTGTTCATACACTAAGAAAATAAGAAATATCTTAAGAGTCCTACGCATTATCCTTGTGATCTTGCTAGAACATCAGAGTGCTACTTCACAGTATTCACGGTGACGATGGAAATCCTAGCAGTGCCAACATCAAACAAGAACACTGAGGCAGGTAACATGTGAGATCCTACATGGATCAAACTTGTGAAACTGGATATCAATTCGGTCCAGCTTATGAATTGACAATTAACACATTTTTGGATTAGGAAAACTCTCGATGTGTCATAAAACACTTTATTATTGACACATCGATTGATTTTCAAGCCAATTTTCTTAGAACTCTAAGAACTTTATCGTTCTAAGAGGTCAATCTCATGTCCCTATGCAGCCTTACAAGGGTATCTGGGCATGGGAAGGCTGAACACGAATTGACGACTCGATCTGTGAGATAGTAACTCACATATTCACTCTTACTGTGTTGTCTGCTTTGAGACGCTCCAGTAACGAGAACGGCTAGTGCAGCTGCGAAACCCTATCAAGGAGATTCTTTTGAATTCTACCTTATCATAGGCAGTATTTATATTGATTAATGGGGAACCGTGGTGATTACAACCATATTCGATGAAGTGACAAAGACACTTTTCCATATCTGTTGATTATCACTAACCTAAACCTGCAGGTATTCTCGATGGTGGCCACATCTAGTCCAAGATGAGTCTAATTCATCATCGTATACGCATGCTCGATCAACAAATATAAAGACAAGATAAAAGCTCAAGTACAAGTCATTCAAGTCTTTCACTACTTTGATACTCAAAACGTCTTCCTTGAAGTGTTAAGTGTTCAAGATGAAGCAATACAAGGGAGATTGTTCGATAGATTTCTTGATAAAGGAAAAGTATAAGCATGTCGGTCCAGAAGTCACCAAGTTTACAAGATAACAAAATTCACGATGATATTGAAGTGATGATGCAAATGTGATGATCTTAAGAAGTTCAAGATCACAGTCTATCATGCAAGTTGGAGCAAGCTCAAGATCAAGCTCACTACATATTGATACAAGACAAAGACAAAAGAATCAAGACTACAAGCCAGACCGAAGACATTCATAGAATGCTAGGCTTAAGTTTTTGTAATTTAGAGTGACCTCCCTTAGGGGGAGATTGTTAGGAATCGAGAAAAGACTCGGTCACTACCCAAAATAATCAATCGTAACTCGTAGTTAATCATTTGGTTAAATGTTAAGCTAACCGGGCCAAGCCCATGGATAACCAAGGCTTGTCCGGCCTAATGTAAGGATATATAAGCCCTCTTCATCCCATAAAGAGGGTGTTGGTCATTTATTACATAAACTGATATCGTTTCTCTTTCTCTCTCTACAAGTAATTATCCACCTCTCTTTCTCTCTCTTGGATTTCCTTAGATTCTCATATAGATACTTCATTTGTGATATCATCAATTATTTCCAATTAATCATTCTTCTTTAAGAAGTACTATTTGTTCTTTGTTTCTTGAAATAGAATCTTGAAGACGTCTTATTTATTTTGAGAGATTGTTCGAATATAAACTCATATTCTTAAACTTATGGATCGTATCATTTCTTTAATATTATAATTCTTCATTATTACTTTGAGTATTAGGGGATTCTCATCTTATTACTAAAATTGGTTTTTTAATTTGTGGTATCCATATTGATGGTATATCAGATATCGATCTTCTATTTCCTTCAATATATTTATTTTTCAAAAATAAATTTAGTGTTTCAATTTTAAGTAGTGGTTCAAAAAGTTTGTCAACATGAATTCTATCATCATTTTTAAAAGTAATATTGTGATGTGAGTTAGTAAGAGCATAGTTTATTTGATATGTTACTGTAAAGGGGTGATTTCCTTTATTCATAAATGTTCTTCTTAATAATTCATATTTAATAGTAATACCTTTATTTAAATCTTTATCTTTTAAACTTAATCCTATTTGTATGTTAACATCAAATTTTATTTTACCTTCGGCTAAGTTTCCTTTAGCTCTAGCAATAATACTTTCTTCTTTATTAATGATTCTATCATCTCTTAATTCTAGTTCAATGGGTGTGTTACATCCCATAGATGTACTTTTCAATATTACTTGTATAGTCAATATATGTATATATACTATTTTGCTTCTATCTTTTCCGTTCATTTGTTTAATTCGGTCACTTATTTGTTTCTTGTTAATTATTGGTATAATAATATCACCTTTAGTTTGTTCAATAGGAACTGGTTCTTCTCTAATAATTTTTCCAAAATAAATTATATTTTTTCATGAAACTATATCTCTAAGCTTTCTTTTATAATCAAAATTATACTTTTCAGATTAAGTAAAATTTGATCTTCTAATAGTTGTTCTATTTATCATAGTATCTGACATAAAGCCTGATTCATCTTCATTATTACAGATAATAGAAATATCTTCTTCTTTAAACGTTGGTAAATTTGTCATACTTATTATTAAAGAATTAAATGAGTTAAAGTTATAAGTTATACCTTTATCCCTGATAAATGATTAAATGAATCTATAGTACTCCGACTCCTTTTTATTGATTCTTGATGACTTTGATGATTGTTGACGCAGCTTTGATACCAGGATTTTTACTAGCGGAAATAATACCCATGTGCATGATAATACTTGAAACATTAAACAACGGATGCATGTTGTTCATACGAATTGATAATAATAAGATTAGGGGCCGTTTATTATATTAATTCTAGTAGGGGACAATTGTAGTGAATTTATGATACTGAATGTTTCAAAATTGTTTTGATTTGTAATGGTAGGGGCTTTTAGTTGTTTGATGAATGATACTAGTTCTCGTTATAGTAACAGGGATAGGTATCTGCTATTTAGAATAAAAAAAAGATTCAATAGTTAGATCTGCTATTCAAAAACTTAAGAGTTTCAACAAATAAAGCAAGAGTATTTAGTACTCAAACTTGGAGAGATTTTAACTCACATAAAATCACACACCTTCATTACTAAGGTGAGGCCTCTATTTATAGTATAATAAAGTAGATGCAATAGTGGCATCTATAGTAGAGAACCTACTAGATGACTGACACGGGTCACTACATTATTATTTTTACATCACTGCTTATGTTACTTTACATTCTTGACCTACTAGCCGACAGGCCTTACATTATTGCTTCATTATTGCTATTTACGTCATTGCTTACGTCACACAATATTTACATTATTACTAAAAACAAACCACATCTTCCCAGAGAAGGAGAGAGAGGGAGGGAGGGAGAGAGAGGGAGGGAGGGAGAGAGAGGGAGGGAGGGAGGGAGGACTATAAGCTAACATAAATAAGTGACATACTGGTAATCCACACACACTCCCTAAGGAATGAAGTGATATTTATACATAAACCAAGAGAGAGAGAGAGAGAGAGAGAGACAGACAGACAGACAAAGAGAGCGAGAGAGAGGGATAAGGAGGGAGAGAGGGAGGGAGGGATAGATGACTGACACAGGTTATTATATTATTGTTATCTTACATCATTGCTTACGCTATTTTACATTATTGATCTACTGGCCGACAAGGCTTACATTTTTGCTATTTACGTCATTGCTTACATCACACTATATTTACATTATTACTAGAATACAAACCACACCTTCCCTCGCTAAAAAGTAACGTTATTGATTGAAAATGTGTGGAATCAATAATTCTTGGTTCTTGATTGATCTTTTTTGTCTTCATTACCTTTTCACTTTTAATCTTCTATCATTAGCGATTTGCTTGTTCCTTCGGAACAGTATTGACAATGATGCCTTGGAGTTCTTGATAGATATTTGCATAACAACTGCTTGAGGTCTTCTGGTACTGGTGCTAATAGTCCTGAAAATGTTTCAAACTGGTCTTCGAAATCTGTTAATACTTTAATTAAGCTTCATTGATTTTTTCTTAAAAGTTTGAGTAGATCAGTAAATTCTTTGAATAATAATTAATTCTGACTTTGTCTGTTTGTCCTGATCCTGAACCTATCTTTGATGATTCTGTGAATACTCTGATGAGAGATAATGCTAGATCATCGATTGTTGGTGTTGTATGTTATATTTTTTCGTCTTTAGTTGGATAGTCCTGATTGCTAACTCCGAGTTGTGCCACGGTGATTGATGGCACTAAGAGTTTTCGTTCCCTGTCAAATATTGGGTAACTAGAGTGCATCTTCAGATACAATTCTCATCCTTTTGCAAAGAAATCATTGTAACCTTTGATGGCGCTTTGTACCTTTAGTGGGAATTCTTGTAACTCTCTATGATTGTTTCCGTTGAAATATAGTGAATCTACTAGTCCATGAATGAAGTAATCGTAGACATTCTTTGGTGATGCTTCTGGAAAGAATACTGCCTTGGGTCCAATTCTTCTCCTTTTTGGGTAAAAGAGCATAGTCGTATGTACTTCATTGTAATTGATTAGGTTATCCTAGATCCTTTGAATTTTATCGACTGTTGGTCTCCTCATTTCTTCTTTTTCTCTTGTAATTAGGATATTCTTCATCTTGTTAGCTGCATTTAATTTTGTTGTTTGGCTCTGCAGATGTTGATTAAGAGAGACAAATTGTTAGGATTTCTAAACTTCTTCTGTTGAGACTATTTTATATGATTCACCAAGAGCTCTTTCTGCTGCTTCCTTTGTAGGATAACTTTTATGAGTGACGTTTTTCCAATTATGTGGGTGCTGACGATTGCCTAGTCATGGTAAATGCCTTTGAATGGTTTGTTCAAGATGACATACCATTTTTGCTTTCCGTGACTTTTTTTGAAGTATTTTTTCAATATCTTCTTCTCTTTGCATGAATTCTCTTTTTCTAGGAGATGGTGAAGATGATTGTTGGGTTCTTGAAGCTAATGTTGTGGGTTCTGGTTGTTTTGATGTCTGGTTTGGTGTTTCTATTGCATCTGATCTTGATTCAATGTTTTGGGTTAGGCTTTGCAATAAATCACATAGGTCTTTTTCTTCTTTTCAATAGAGGTTATTTGTTTTTTGAGGGAGGAAGGTTGTTCTCTTTTTTAGTGTAATTGGTACTGGACTTGTTTGATTATTGCTTCCATTCTCGGGTGAGGGTGTCAGCAATGGTGTTATTGTCACTTTTTATGTATTTGATATATGGATGAAATTGATGTAAGTGTAGTTGACAACTGATAAGTCGACCCCTGCAATAGTCCTCTTGTAATTTGTATCTCCAAAAACCTGTTACATACTTTGAATCAGTTCGTAATTCAAACCTTGTTTGTAATAGATCAATTTTCCATTTTTTCAGAGTTCTTAAACACGCAAATGTTTCTTTTTCATGAGTACTATAGTTCTGCTCAGCTTGTGAGAATATTCCAGAGATGTATTTGCATAATTTTGCATTGTACTTTTCTGTATTTAAAACAGAAACTTGTTCATTGCTCAGAAGAGCTAGTTTTTATGTTTGAGACTGAGAAATTTGATTTCCATCAATATCTAGTCCTAATAGTTCTTTTCCATTTTGAATAGCCTTTAGGCATCCTGTCCAAGTATCGTCTGATGCATCTGTTTCGACTATCAAACAATCTCTTGCTTCTGAATTTTATAGTTCTGGTAAATATTGTACAGTTATTTTAATATGTTGTATTTGTTGGGTGTCGGTTGCCGTCCATTCCCAACTAACCTTTTTAGAAATCTTTTTTTTTTGTAAAAGTTTTCTTACTTTAGCTAATTTTTTTAAGAATCCTTGTTCAACTATATAGTTTAAGCATCTAAGAAATCTTTGAATTTGTTTCGTATTTTCTAATTTATCTGGAAAAAGTTTAAATTTTTCCTGTGTATTATTTGTTAAAGAGATGGTTCTATCTTTTGTCATTTTTAATCCTAAATATTCTACCTCATTTTGTAGTAATTTAGATTTATTTTATGACAACACTAATCGTTTTTCTTTTATTCTTTGTAGGACTTTTGACACTGTTTTATGTGTTCTTGTTCATCTCCTTTAGTAAAAACAATGATATCATCGATGTATGCCAAACAAATATTTTCTAATCCTTGTAAATTGTTATCCATAAAATGTTGATAAATTGATGGAGCTTGTTTTAAACCAAATGGTAACACATTTCATTCATAGTGTTTTTGTGGGTGACATGAAAATGCCGTTAATGGTTTAGTAGACTCATCAAGTCTTCGTTGCCAATATCCAGATTTGGCATCAAACGTGCTAAAATGTGTATTTCCTTTTAATTTTTCTAATATCTCATATTTTCTTGGTAATTTATAGGAATATCCTATAGTTGCTTCATTAATTTTTTTTATAATTTATAACCATTCGTCGCTTTACTCGTTTAATTTCTTTTTTATTTTCGACATAAAATGCCGGTGTAGAATGGGGACTTGAACTTTCTCTTATTATTCATTTGTTTAATAGTTCTTGATATTCTTCTTTAAATTCTTGAACGTCTTTAATACTATAAGGTATTCTATTGGGTATGTTAATTTCTAATAATGGGTCTTTTAATTTTATCGAAACCAGTTAGTTATTAGTGTTTATTTTATCTAGCGGATTCTCGCTACATACTTCTTTTAGAGCTTTTTCTATATGTTCTTTTTTCATTACTAGTAATATTTCTATTTGAAATTTTATGTTTTGTGCTAACATTCGTATATATTCTGTTTGAGAACTATTGGTGTTGATACTGATTTTCCTGTTTTTATATGTTTTATAATAATAGATTTGTCAGTTTGTGTAAAGGGTTGGTACAATTTCAAGAAATTATTTCCAATTATTAAGTCTAATCCCGAATCTTGCATGTATATAGTTTTGATTAGTTTATCCTAAGAAACATATAATAATAATGATTAGTATCCCAAGAGACATATAATCATAATATGAACGATCAAATAACATTAAGCATAATATTAAAACTTACTTGATATGAGAGATGAGATCACCATGATCAAAGAACACGGGTAGGATAGAGATCTTCTACTTAATCCTCTCTTCTTAGTGATGGATCGTAATGTTTGTGTGTGTAATTTTTATGACGTGAATAATCCTCTATTTATAAAAGAGGTCAAGCAGGGATCAACTCCTAATTTAGGTATGATTATGTAATCATTACCATAATTCATTACCTAGACATTATCTCTTAAGGAAATTGGATCTCCCATCAAGATACAATATCCTACGAAGTTTCATTATGATAACTAAATATTATTTAATTACTCTTAATATTACCCATACAAATCAACAATATTGTAAAACCCCGTATTTAAGGTCACTACTATTTCTAATCTCATAATTTATTTATAAATTTTATTGAGTTACCAATTCATACCAAAATTCCTACTACAATCTCTTGTTATATTTACACCATTTGATTCCTCACATTCAAAGCTTCATTTACATACCATAAAACCTATCATTTATAGACTTTTGGGGCTGATTTAGAAGAATAATATGAAGATGGTCATGCATGTTAAAGAAATGATGTTCTAGTGAAGCTTGGTGGCTAGGAAAACTTGTTGATTATAACTATTTTGGGTGATCATTATAGTGAGCCATCTTTCTTACTTTTCCTAAATTTTTCTTATGAGACTATTTTGATATTATTACTTGCTATAAAAATATACATTGATGAGTATGGGATATGTTTAGGATATGTGTTGTGGCTTTGCATAAGTGTTGATTGTGTTTTAAATGAGTTAGAAATAGGTTTGGTTGGATTTTATAGAGGCTGTTTTGGAACAGTAGCAAAACGTGTTGTTTTCTCAAAATGTTTGGCTTAGGGTCTGTAAACAAAAATCATGGGTGGATAGATATATGTCTTGGCATGATGTGATAGTTGGATGGTCAACCAATTATTATTATTGAGTGAGATATGGTCAAAATACTAAAATGGGTCAGTTCTGGACTTTGGTTTAGAAAACGTATTAAACACCAGGTTAATGAGTTAAATGTTTGGGTTTTAAAGCATGGGTCAATACTAGACATCATAGGGAAGCTATAGCACTTGGCCCCACATCCATTGCTATCCTAGATTAGGAGTTATGATTAAAATGGCAAAAGTAAGAAATTCAGTCAGCTTTCTGTTTTGACTTAGGTTGAGTAAAAATCTATTTCCCATGGATTGGTAAATGGTATGAGTGATTGGCTGAATGTTTTGAAAACTAGACTTCAAGGGCTTTCCAAGGGTGAATACCTTGAGTTTATACCATTTATAGATTGGTAGATACAGGCCCCTAAACATGAGCTAATTCCAGAATTGCGACTTTTACGTCTTGACTAAAAATGACAAATGTGTAGATAATCATACCTAAAATTGGAATTAGACGGCGAAATTTGGTAGATGTTTAATTACATATAAGAACAGGTCATATGTCAATTTGGGAGTCAAAATACTTTAGTTAAGTCAAGAAGCCATGTTGCGCATATCTTAGGAACATATCCTATATTCGTCAAACTTTTCTTACGTATTATTTTTACTTGTATATTATACTAAGACGCGTCACGTATTTTAGGTGGTGCGTAAGGGATTTTATCTTGTTCAAGACTTATTATACTTCTGATCTCTTTGATATCTCGGTGAGTTCATAGCCTCGCCTTTCTACTTATAAATGTTTTCATAAACCCCGCGAGGGAGATACATGCTAGTTTTATAAATTGAACACAAGTGATTTATGGTTGCTGGACCCGATTGTGAACTAATTGCATAAGTACCTATTGCAGAAAGGCCCCTAAATTTCATGCACTGTTAATTGCCTATGATGGGTGAGCGCTAGTACATTAAGTAGATCTATTGGGCCGTGACTGCCCTGTCTGGGGTTGTGACATCCATGGCGCGATCTCCCCTAAAGGACATTTTGTATTGAGAATTTTCTTAGGTATATTGCAGTATTACCTAGTTGTGGGGGCATGTGATTAGATATTTATAATATGTTGGTTAAGGTTTCGGTGGCATGAGCTTAATGCATTAGTGATTAAAACTTGTTTGATCCACAAGTTTTCGATGATTAAAAATACTTGTGTTCACTTTTTATTTACAAAAACTCTATGGATTCACTCAACGTTTCGTTGACTTTTTAGCATGTTTTATCTCAGGTAATCAAGGTTGATGGCTTGGAGTGGCAGACGGAGTTAGCGTGAAATGTTTTGATTAAAACTTGTTTTGGTTCCATTCATAAAAAACACTTGGTGTTATGATTTTAAAACTTTGTATGATGTGGTATGGTGACAATCTTGTGGACCAACTTTAGACTCTGATCTTTCATGAATGGGACAATGTTATGTTTTAAACGTCTCTTTTGAGTCGTTCTTTATATTCTTATGTTGTTGTGCTATGACTTAACACCCAAACTGTTGGTTCCGCTGCGATGAAATTTGGGGGTGTTAAAAAATGACTAACCCACCTCTTCCATGGCATGAAAGAGGCGTATATAGTAACAACAAAACCGGCCATAAGGCCTTAGTAGTGGGTTACACGTTGGGTTTAATACCCGACCCATTATCGAATGTTATACATTAACTACTTAACTACGAGCAACAATAAACAATAAAATACACGGGCTGACCGAGTCTTTTTCTAATATCTAACACATATCATTCTTAAGATTAAGGCGGTACTTCTTCCTTAAACCTAGACACGTAGAATTCCATCACAATTAAAGGCATCCGCATAAAGCATCCTTATTTGCAGATTATAATCTATCTTAGGGATTAAAGCAATGGTGATCTTGTTAAACCTTAGCTTATAGAGACTTTACCCACTTACTACTTAAAGGTAACTCATACACTAGTAGTCCACTAACCAAGTCTTTACCAATTAATCGACAACGTACTCGTTGATCCCAAGGTCACATGTTGGTCCAACTAAGCTCACAATCTAAGGGTAAAGAGAGGTCGTTATTTGTGATTCTATTGGTCTAGATGTATAAATCACTATATGGAGAGCTATCATAGCATCTAGATTACTTGGTCAGTATCAATAGATCCAGTTGAATGCTAGGTCCCATACAAAAGCACGTAAACAAGTATAAACTGATAAACATAAACAAGCAATCAACGATAAATTAAGCAATCGAGATAAACAAACCAAACATTCAGATCTTCATAATAATGGCTAATACCCGAAGGTATTAGCCTTCAAACATCATAATCAATACAAGAGTAATAATTTAGCCAAGGTAAACTAACCGAGTTAACGAATGATACCAAAAACTGAACGATTAGAAGAGTATAAGATATTACAAGTTGTTTCCTATGGAATTGATTACGTTGCAAGACCTCTTCTTTTCTTCTTCTGCTATGAAAATCGACTTTTATGGTTTAGGTATCGAAAATATGATTTAGCATACCTAAAACTCGTTTTTGAGTTTTCTATTTATAAGGTCTGGAAAAAGGTTGATACGGCGTATCAAAAGGATTCGATACGGTGTATTAGGGGTTTCTTGGAGTAGGGACCACGTTCGATATCTTCCAGAATATTTTATTTCCATAGCTTGAATACGGCATATAGGATTCTTTGGATACGGTGTATTGATTCTTGTTTCCTTTGTGGTCTTTAGTGAAGTGCATGCACAGATACATCATATCTTCCTTGATGGATATGGTGTATTGGTTGTCAGAATAGTAATCTTTAAATGTCTTCATTTAAGCTCCAGAATGCGTGCCTTTTTGCTAATCTTCACCAAGTACTCCATAATTACTGCAATTCTCAAATACAAACGATTAAGTAACAATTTTTTGCAATAATTAAACTAAATGGGTTATTTATATGAGATTAATGATGTTATAAAAGTAACGTTATTTGATATCATCAGCCCCACCTTTTTGCAATGGTGGCAGGCGCCATCCTTTGTCGGGTGCTCTTTAGCAGAAGGTTTAAGATTTTTAGGCTTCGGGATATAAATTGGCTTATCATTTCCCTTGCCTTTTCCTTTACCCACTGGAGATAAAAACATGCTTTAAAGGAATCAACACAAAGGTGATGTGAAATTCATAGGTTTAATGAAATGGTTGATACAAGTTATCATAATGGTTAATAATTGACAATAATTATCATAAATAAACAATATTATTTGCACTATGCTCATGACACCAAACACGTTAACATGGGAGTAATATCAATGACATTATTAAGGACAAATGTCCTCTTAGAAAGGTAACTTGCAAAGTTACCCATTATTCTTAAATATAGTGCGCTTGGTTCCTATGTTCAGGTAAACACCCAAAGGGAGTGCTCTATCTGATAGATTATCCACAATATTCACGTTACACTCGAGTGAGTAAAAAATGGTTCATGATGTAAAGATATTGGCAGTAAGTAGTTAAAGGTAACTATAGGCAATCACATCTCAGGGAAAACATATAGTTGGAAAACATTGTATTCATGGTTTATAGCATGTATCTCCCCACGGGGTTTGGAAAACATATAAAGGTAGAACTATGAACTCACCTTAACAGGAAAATCTGATTGATGGCAAAAGTAAATCAAATTGAAGTAAACGGCTTCGTCACGCAACCTGGGGTAATATGTCAAGTCTTAGTTCGATTGTTTATATTTCAAAACTTCATTTCATAAAGTTTAACGTAAATATTAATTTGGTTCATTAACTTGTAAGAATATCGTATCACTGTTCAGGCTATCATAATCCAGAGGTCATGTAGTAAACGTTTTGTAGGAGCTAGGACACTTTAAATCGTAAATCAGTACTCGTCAAATCGTCTACCCAAAATGAAATCCCTCACATAAAACTCCGAAGTAAAACGTTGATACGTAATAGTTTATAATAGTGATATGTTTTTATCTTTTTAAGTTTCTTTTAAAAGTAGTAGATGATAAATTTATGTTAAAATATATAACATAATTATTTTTATATGTTTTGATCGATGAATGTGAAACGATAAATGTGTCGGTGGTTTTTAATAAAATTTGGAGTATTATAATGTTTAAAATGTATTTTTATTTTTAACGGTAAAATATATATTCATTTTATACCCTTAAGAATTTGAAAATGACAATATATACCCTTGGTATATAATATATTACAATTTAAACCCCTTTATATATGATTTTAAAACATTTAACCTTTAACTTTCAAGTATGGCAAAACAGGTCCTTGTGGTTTTAAGTTTAGGATAATTACACTTTTGGCCTGAAAGTTTAATAGTTTCAAATATACCAATTTATACCCCTCAAGCATATAAAAGATTTGCGTTTCTAGTCTAAATTCATTTCTTTGTAATTTTATTCTCTAACTCATTTGATCATTAAGCTTATCACAATATGCTAAAATAAGTTGGTTTTTACGAGCTTATAGCTTATGAAATAAGCTTATGAGCTCGAAATCTTAAAATGGGTGTGTTTGGTTTTGAAATTTTAACTCGATGGGTTCTAGCTTTTAGTGTTTGTTTCCAAGTTTATAAAAATGATATTATAGCTTATTAGAACCGATTATAAAGTCAGCTTACCGTTTATAGCTTATAGCTTATTAGGGTTTCAAAAATGGTTTTTAGGGTTTTTAAGGGTGCGTTTGGTTTAGGAAAACCAAACATGTAGCTTTAGGGTTTTAGGGCTTATTCCTTGAGATCTTAAAAGATTATTTAGAGCTTATTAAGACTAGAATAAGCTTAAGCTAGCTTATTAATGGGTTCGAATGAATTAGGGTTTCAAAATGGGTCATTTGGTTTGATTAAGGGGTTTTAGGAGTTTTCAAAAGAGTTTAGTTTGAACAAATGGTTTAAACAAAGCTTATAAAGGATTTAAAACATATCAAGAGCTTATAGAACAAGTGATAGGACTTACAAGGACTCAGAATGGTTCGAAGATGGTGAAATGGGTCGAAAATCTTTGGAGATGAATCAAGAACCTCTTGTTCTTCTTAAACCTTGGCTCCTACTTACTTAAACCTTCTTTCTTTTTTCTAAGGCCGACTGCACATCATTTCTTATTTTTTTTTTAAGATAGGTTTAGTTTTGTGAGGGTCATTTAGGGCTCGATTAGGGTTTCATTTGGTTTAAGGATTTCCAACATGGTTTTGTTTGATCATATGGTTAAAACAAATTTTATATAAGATCTAAAACACAACAAGAGCTTATAGAACAAGTGATAGGACTTACTAGTACTTGAATGGGTCGAATTGGGTTGATACGGGTCGAAATGGCTTGGAGATGAATCAAGTACCTTTCTTTCTTGTTCCTTGGCTTCCTAAATAGCTTAATGAATAGGTTAAGGAGCTAGGCAAGGTGGTGACAAGGTGCTAGACAAGGTGGTGCATCATGGTGGAGTATGCTTGCTAGGTTTTGGCTTGGTTCAACACTAGTTAAGGGGTATCAGGTTGTTTTAGGTTTAAGTCGAGTGTATGGAGTGAAATAGATGGAAAGACTAGTTTAAATGTGATGCTAAAAAGACTTGTAATCTATGCTAGAAAGGTGGTACAAAATCTCATAAGTATTTGGAAGGAAAATGGCTTATTTTGAATTCGTGCATTATCAAGTTGTACCTAGATCTTTAGAGAGTTGTACTAGGGTTTTGGAGGGAAATATATATCAAATATTATGCATTGTAACCTTGTACACTTGTATTGTATGTAAACATTACATGTAATCAGGGTTTTGATATAAACGTTAACGTATAAAATCTGTTTTATAATAACGTTATGAATGGTACGTTAAATAGATAACATATGGTAAAAATGGAGTTTAAAACATATTGCTTGACATATTATGACGTTTATTTGATATAAACGTTGATGAAATTGGCATTGGTAGGTTGCGTGAGCATGTTTACTTTTGTAATATAAGTTAGGTTACATCATGGATGGTATAAAACAAAAATATTCCTGTGAAAATGGTTCTATTAAATATAATAGATGGATAATTACATTGATGAAAATTGTGGGTTGTTATACAAACCAACTGAGCCAACTCGGTAATTATTGAGTCAAAGAAGAAAGAAAGACAAGAAGATGATGACCAGAAATTAAACCATAACCAACTCAACCAACAACAAATCCAACATCATCTATCCTAATCCCATCTTCCTCATATCATAACTACCTTATCCCATCTCCATCTGACTTAAAACAGAAAAATAAAACCAAGATCTCTGATTGTTCATTGTTTATAGAGATCTTAAAGATCTTTAATTTTTGAACAAAACCCATCATCGATCTATCAAAACACAAGAAGACAAATGCAACCTTACCTAAGACCTTTCTTGGAAAAGATCTTGAAGCCTCTTTAGATCTTGAAGCCGAAACTGTCAAATAAAAAAGATTCATATAATTAAGTGTGGTTTTTATCCGTTGGATTTTAGATGTGTTTTGTTGATTTGTTGAGCAAGAAAGATAACAAAAGGTTTGTGTTATGTTATTTTGTTTTTGGGACAATGAAGAGATAAGACTGGTGTTCTACTACTTGTGACGTGAGACTCCAAATAAAAATTAGAAAGTTTTTTTGAGATGAAGTGTTGAGTTGAAAGATGTATGGAGAGTTGACTCTATATCTTGGAATAAAGAGATAAGTTGGCTGCTTTTGAAATGGTTGTGATGACATTAGGGTTGTGATGTTATTACTATATATACTAAAAATAAAGTAAAACGATGTCATTTTACGTCATTTTATGCCAACCCAAAAAAATACGCCCACCAACTTCATAAGCCCAAATTCAGGCCTGGTCTTTTTTTTCTTCTTTTATATATGTTATTGATAAAGGAAGCGTCAGGAACCCATTCCCTAAATCACTCAGAAACCTTCGTTGATAACAACGTAAATCACCCACTCCCCCAAAATCCCAACCGCCTCCCACCAAATCCCAAATCATCATCTTTTGTCACTTTAGTGGTTGCACCAGCTATGGCTGTCAAGAAGCCAGAGGTCACAACCTTTGAAGAACAACAACAAAATCATCACCCAAAACCATGGTAAAATATAACCAAATCTTATATCATTATTTACATTAGTTTTGATAACTTTTATAAAATTATTTTTAGGCGCCAAAGAAGGAGAAGGCACCCTCAGCATCCAAACCACCAAGTCTGGTGGTGGCAAGCAGAAAAAGAAGGTCAACTTTTTAAATTTTATTTTTTTTATCAATTTTTGTATTTATGTTTGGATTTATAATATGGTAAATAATAGATATGTGTCATATATCATTGAAAGGGTGTCTGTTTAGGGGGTGTTTGTTTCAGCTTATATGGCGGGCTTATTGCTTATTTGGTTTTTGGCTTATAAGCTTATCATGTCATAATAACCTTATATAGGCTTAAAGGTTTCAAAATAAGCCCAAAATTGTGGGTTTATGAAAACATAAGCCAAAAAATAAATAAGCTTATAAGCCATATATAAGCTTAAACGAACACCCTCAGGTGTTTGCTTTAGATTTTTTTTGCCTTATCATTCATAAGGCCAAAATTTTTAGTCAAGTTGGAGAAATTTAAGAATACCGTTAATTATTATGTTTATATATTGGTGTTTGGGTGGTGAGGTCATGATGGATGACATCAAGTTTGAATGTCGAACTCAACCAATTTGATGCTTTGAAGTGAAAACCAAAATTAGCTTGGTCTTTTTATTTTATCTTTAATGCTAATTAATGAATATCTATGTTGCTTACTTCTGGAAATCTGTTCATTGGGCTTTTGAGACATGTGACCTTTTATATAACAAGTTTGTTATGATATAAACCTATAAGTCTTGAAATTAACTAGAAATATTAAGCTTATGAAATATAAGCCAAAATTAAATAAGTTTAATCAAACACATATACCGTGTGATCGAACTTCCACCAATCACTAATAAGTGCATTAATTTCTTCGACGGGTTCTGGGCGTTGAACAAAAGTGGCGGCCCTTGCTCGAATATCAAACACTTCAGAACCACCAGCAACTCTATGCATTTTGGTTGAGGGGAAATAAGAGTATGATCTAATCAAATCTTCCGTTTTCATTTTCTAAGTCCAGTGTGTTTGTGTTGTGTGCTTCTTTAAATTGCAGTGTATGATTTTGATTGAAGCTTTGAAGTAAAGGGATGCTCCTAACAGGAAAAGACTAAGCTCAAGGTCTGTATTATTCTCATGGGTGGGTGTATTTTTTAAGCAGCTTTTCTCACGTTAGAGGTATGAGTGTTGTCTTTCATTATAAATTTCTTTTCTTTTTAAAAACATTTCCCACACTTTTCTTATTTTACTTTTGGCCATGAATTTTCATATTTCATATAACAGGTATTTAACATCCGAAAGAGGTATTAAGGTTAGGGCTTTGCATGCCATCATTTCTGATGCATCTCCAACATATAATAGCTTGGAAATCTCCTATCTGCGGGTATTACTAAGATTTAATGATTTACCTTTATCGTTGTTTTTTTTCTTTTTTTGAAACAACTTATTTGTAAAAGCTAAGAGTAAATAAGCAATTTTAATAAGTAATTGCAGAAGCAATTGCCTATTGAAATAAGCAGTTTCAAGTTTGGCATCCCTAAATCAGCTAAAGTATTGGTTCAAAGCTTGACGTGTAATCATTATGAGGCCGACCTAAAACGGATAACCCTCTGCACTTTTTAGCCTTATTGTATCGAGTCCGTGTAATTCAGCTTATGACAATGTATCTCATGTTTTGATATAAGTTGGATAAACACTTTTGACAAAAAAATCAGTCAAATGAGCCAATAGTATTACCCAACAAGAAATTTATCAAATCTAAACTACATAAATTGAACCAACAGACATGTAACAACAACTTTCTTCTTTGCCGCATTGAGATACGTTTCAAAATGCCAATGAACACGGGATTTTGTTTGTTGGCAGATAACAAACACGACAACATCAACTGAGGTACGTGGATAGTGGGTGAATACGAGCGGGATATGTAACGAATGTATCTGAAAGTGTATACTATTATTCATCACTTAGATTGTAATTTTGTGTATGTTTTAACACAGGATTTGAGGCCTTATAAGATTGTAATTTTGCGTATGTTTCTACTAGAAATTTATTTACCGTTGTATGTTTCTAACATAGAAAAGTCGACCTTCCATGTTTTTTCAAGTATTAGTTTTAAACTAAAGGATGTCTTTGAAAATGACTTCAAGCTGGACTAAAGTTATTTGTTTAGCTATAAATTTTTTGAAAAAATTACATGTTCGGGTATTCAGATTGACGTCCCTCCTAAAAGTAAGTGATCATTGTCTATCACTCCATTGTTCGTCATTACTACTATCTTTGGTATTAAATCTTATATGTTTGTGACACCATCACCAATCAATGTTTTGTATGCATATTCAGGCCGAAAAAGTTACGCAACTAATGGCAACATTTTTTATTCAGATACATATACAAGGCAGGTACGCACAATTCTGAAAAATGACATTCTCAAAAAAAGTCAACATATGCGCTGTTCGGACATACAACTTTGAATTAACATGCTATGTATATATGGTTGTTAGATTATGGATGTGATATATAGGGCCAAATATGTAGAAGTTTGTATCATGCAATTAGTTTATGGTTAAATTTTTATACCATGTGGATTGTTGCAATATATCTCTAGACTGCATGTAATTTGAGGAACAATTAAGCCTCACTTGTTATATAATCGATTCACAAAAGAATAAGCCCCGCCGCAACGCGTGGGCTATTCTGCTTGTTAGTACTATTTCTTAATTTTAGGTCAAATGATTGTGGGCTAGTAATTTCGTGTAGTATTTGGGTATGATAATTAGAATTAGGTTGGACTTTGTGTCAATTAAGAGTATAACCAAAATAGGGCTTATACATTTCTTAAATTTTTACACGAATTGTAGTATTACTTGGTGTATAATGAGCTAATTTTGTTATCTTGGTTAATGGTTATATTTGAGGTTTTAAAATGACAAAGTGATAATTTTTTAGTGACGCAACCGGGATCAATTTTATAAAGAATCATTGGAATTTAATTTTAATGGCTAGATTTGATATTAATTTTTCTAAATGACTATAGAGTTGACTGGGTATTTATTTGAGATTGAAGTTGGATTTCACGAAGGAGTGTACTTATTTTATCTTAAAGTCAGGGTTGGTTGGATGCATGACTTCAATGATAACTTGCTCGGGCTTAAGATTTAGGATGAAGACTTAGATTATCTAGTTCTTTCAGATATCGGGGTGGTTGGTTAAAGACTTAGATAACTATCACTTAAAGGAGTTACGTTATAGTACTAAGTGTCACACGCAGAAGACGGTGTGGATAATCGCAAGAGGTGACGAATGTGTCTTACTTTGGTGGGGTATTGAGTACTTAGAAATTTGAATGCAACACAAATTCTCTACACTGCTCTTCCAACATTAGTGCAAGCTTAAGTCACAAGAACGGGGAATTTTACTTCAATTTCAAGTTTGGTATATTGGTTTTACTCCATCAGTGGTCATTTCAAATAGCATACAAATGGGTTGGTAAAGAGATAGTCAAAGAGAGTTTATGAGTAGAGATGTGATCAACAGTTGATTCTCACGGGATATATTTAAGCTAATGTATTCTTCACAGAAGATTTCAAGTATATGTGCATATAAGGTGTTGTTGATTTCGAGGAATCAAAACCATCAAGGGGGAAGAAGTATATACACCCAAGAGTCCTTACCTTTCTATTTTGTTAGGCCATACCGGGAAGACAAATGTCATAACTGTAGAGAAAATCAGTGCTTTAACTTATGGCTTTTGGGTGCATTATTTCAACCACATGGGGGAAGAGATGTCTTATTATTTTTAGTATGCATTATTTGAGCTTCAAGGGGGAAGAGATGTGTAAAGAATTATTCAAGCATAAGAAGATGCATTGTTGATCCAATTAATGTTTCCCCGAATGGTTAATCACTAAGCTTATTATCAAAGAAGCAACAATATTTGATGTGGTTTACTACTAATTCCGTTGTGCACTTAATTATTCTAAGCTTGATAGAAAGCTTTAAAAATGCTCTAGCGAGGATTGCTAGTTCGGGGGAAGCTATGAATGCTTCTAAATAAACAATATGCGACATGAATTAGGGGGAAGCTAATTTAGAAGCTTCTCCTTACCCAGAAATGTATGAGTTACTTAGTTCATTCCTATTACAATATTTCTCCTACAAGGTACTTCAAAGATGATTCATGTTGGAGTGCAGACTTGAAGTCAAAGACCACAAAAGACATCATTAGCAATGGAAGCTTCGTGGAAGTTCCTGTTCTTAATCAATATGTACTTGTTAGGAAAATATTATAAGTAATTTCATATATCATCACATGGGGGAAGATTGTTAGGATTTCATTTATGTGATGACATTTACGGAATTACCATAGTTAACCATACCACCATACGCAGGGACTAGAATAGACAATATTGTATACTTGTGTAATGTATGGTGGTATATATACCCCTCCATGGCTTCCATGAAGGGATTGAGACTATTGTATCTTTTACACTTTCATTTATTTTACATCTTATTTCTTTCTCTCACTACTCGCTCTCTAGAAATGGCTATCTTGTGGTTTGAGTCTCCTCGACCCCCGGATCAATGATTCTTTAGTTCTAAAATATTTAATGAAGACCTAGGGTCCCTGAAGAGCAGTAATAAAGACTTGAAGAGAAGGAAGTATGCCTTGTCCATTACAAAGCATCCAGCTGTAGAGTAGAAGATAGGGTGGATTGAAGAAGACATTGGTAGACTCTTTAGGTACATAATTGTTGAATATATTGATGATGTTGTGCTTGGGATTCATCATTAGTTAAAGAAGAAAAATCTTGTCTACAAAGGCAAAAGATCAGCTATAACAAAAGGCAGTGTTTACTCAAACTCAAAGATTACATTTGTAAAAGAAGTCAAAGTAGACCTTCAGTTCGACTATGGATTCTTGGATAGCATTACTGTGACAAGAGCCGACAAGAAGGAATACGCATTCAAGGAGTCTGATTTAAACCGGTTGAATCTAAATGACATTAAAGACATGCATGTACTCAAAGCTTAAGGAAAACTGAAACATCTTGGAGGAACAACATAATACTATCTGGTGTAATCTCTACTTCTTTACTTGAGAAACATTATAATCAAGAAGTGTAGAATTCTAGTAATCTTATTAATAAACCAAGAACAAGAGTGAGATGTGGGTTGTGATGTTAGAGAGAGATTGGATGGAAAATGGATGAATTGTATAAAATGGAATAATGGAAAAATGGAACAACCAACCCCTCTCCAAGGCTAGGAGAGGGTTTATATAGTACCTATAGGCCTCCCATGGGCCTTGGGCCGGACTAGATTACTAATCTAATCACTATACTAACTACGAGCTAAGACCTGTTACAACTTGGAAGT
>BQNB010109373.1:0-22765 GCA_026074375.1 Tanacetum coccineum
GGAATACGAACGAGTTTCTCATCACAAACAATGACAGCATGGTACTTCGCCAACCAATCCATACCAATTATGACGTTGAAACTACCAAGTTCTATAGGCATTAAGTCGATGTTGAATGGATGATTTAAGAAGTTTAATGTACAACCCCAAATGATAATGTTTATCTTAATTATTTTCCCGTCGGCTAATTCAACATCGTAATAATGGTCTAATGTAGTTGGTGTGATATCAATTAGGGAGCTAAATGTAGTAGACATAAAACTCCTATCAGCACCAGTATCAAATAAGATAGAAGCATAGCGGTTGTTTAGAAGGAATGTTCCTGTGACAACATTGGAGTCCGTGTTTGTCCCTACATTGCCTACCACATACACTGGAGCATTGCCATTCCCACCTTGATTACCATGGTTTTTGTTCTTCAGCTTTGGGCATTCTCTCTTAAAATGCCCCTAAGCACCACATTCATAACACCCGGTACCCTTTTGATTAGCCCTAGTGGCTCTCTAGTTGTTACCAGTGTTAGCATTGCCAGAACTCTTGCAATCCTGGGCCAGGTGGCCAACCTTGTTGAACTTGTGGCACTTTGGTGCACACGGACCATTATGATGGTAGTTGCATTTGGAACATTTTGGTAGAGATCCACTATACTCCCTTTTCATACTAGGCCCAGCAGTGTAAGCCCTGCCAGTGTTCTGCCTCTTGTTTTGTTGTTGTTGGTTCTAGTTATTTCTGAAGTTATCATCTTGCTTCCTTTTGTTTTCAATCTGACGCTCAGCCAACGTACGGAGTTTTTGATCCATTAGATTGTTTGCCATTTCGACAGCCTCCTCTATTGTCTTGGGTTTGGTAGACATCACATTTCCTTGGATCATGTCAGGTAATCCACCCACATACTTTTCAACCACATCCGACTCTTCGGGAAACATTCTCTATAGAAAGCAGGTAAATCATATGTTTGAGAGGTTTGGTTTGGTTTTAGCTATTAAACTAAATAATAAACTACTCTAATGGTGATAACAATATAATAAAAAGATTGTATTCATTTAATCATGTATTACTCCCTAGATTGCTTCTCCTAGTGTTGTTGCTTTGTTACACTTGTGATGATCTATGTAATTATGTTGGAAACACAAAAAGTGCCGGTCACTTCCAAGTTGTAATAGTCTTAGCTCGTAGTTTATGTAATGATTAGATTAGTAATCTAGTCCGGCCCAAGACCCATGGGAAGCCCATCATAGCCCATGGACGGCTATAGGAAGTACTTAAACCCTCTCATAGACTTGGAGAGGGTTGTTGCATACCATTTTTCCATATTTCTTTTATACAATTCATCCATTTTCATCTATCTCTCTCTAACATCCACATCCCTCATTCTCACTCTTGTCTTGGTTTGATCACATAAGATTACTAGTATTCTCAATTGGTATCAAGAGCTATGGAGTGGTGTGTTTAGTTTTTGTGTTTGATTTGTGGTCAAAAACCTTTACAAAGAGCAAATTAGTGATTTAAATTTTTTGGCTTAAAAACCTTGAAGTTTTCATCTTTATTGTTCCTATAGGGTTAGTAACACTAGTTGTACAAGAATTTTTTTCTAAAAACCATTAAAAATCATGTTATTTTGAGTTTTGAAAATTTGAGTTTAGTAACTGTTGGGACCGAACGAGTTGGACCGAACAAGGAAACCGAATGAGTAAGCCAAACAAATCAACCGAACTAGCATATTCTAGTTTGAACCGAACGAGTTCCTTCCTAGCGATAACCGAACTAGCAGGACCGAACGAGTAGGACCGAACTAGGTGTACTTTGACAGTCGAACTAGCGATAACCGAACGAGGTGAACCGAACGAGTTGGACCGAACTAGCTTGTTTCTTTTTGTCAAACCGAACTAGTGAAAATAAATTAAGTTTAATCTTAACAAACTCGATTTTTGTAATTATACGGTTATTTCTTTGACTTGTAAAATCCGTGAAACAAACACTCGTTTACCCGGTTTTGTCAGAATGAAAATCCCGTGTAGTTCATTCAAGACTCAACAATCCGTAAACCAAACACAATTCTTTCTAACCCACCGATCCGCTCAATTTGTAATCTTTCTGATACCACAATGACAACTCTTGCTGATAAATCACTTCTTTCTGAGGAGACCAACAAACCACCGATGCTTGAAAAAAACACTGTATGATTCATGGAAAAGCAGAATGGAACTTTATATGATGAATAGACACATGGAAGAATGAATCTTGCATCTGTGAATAAGGACCACATTGTTTGGCCTTCAATCACTTGAGGATGGAGTAACAAGGCTTAAGGAATATGTTGAACTAACTCCAGCTGAAGCCATTCAAGCAGATTGCGACATCAAAGCTATAAACATCATTCTCCAAGGCCTACCAACTGAAATCTATGCTCTTGTGAGTCAACATCGTGTGGCAAAGGATCTTTGGGAGAAGATTAAACCGCTAATGCAGAGGAAAGTCATTACAAAACAAGAACTTGAGTGCAAGTTTATGATGAAAATGATAAGTTCACAATTATCAAAAAGGAGAGACGTTACAGAGTAACAACTTGAGTTTTACTCCTGTTACTCAATGATATGAACATTTACAAGATGCCATTGGAACATTCAAGTTAACACCCAAGTGCGTAAACAAATCTTCCTGATGAATGGACTAATTTGTTACTGACTTTTTAACTGGTCAAAAGACTTCAACACTACCAAGTGATCACTTCAGCTCACACTGCAACAACATGAAAGACATCAAATGGAAAGTTTCCGTTCTTGATGCATGAACGCAACCCCGATCCTCTTGCTTTAGTTGCATCTCACCAATTAACTCAGCCAGCTTATCAATCTTATCTACACACTCACCCAACAGTCTCTATATCAACTTCACGTTTCACCATATCAGTCTTCACAATTTGTTACACCTTAATCAAACTCTACAATTCCAACAACCAAATATTCAACACCTCTCTCAATTACTTTATCTCAAAAATAAGTATCAATCCACGCGTTTCATCAAACGTTTATTCTCAACAACGAAAACCATCAATCCCACAAATGGAATAGCTCCCACAACCTATCAACACATCCAACCTGAATTTTTCCCTAACCAGACTCCAGTCTAGTTGGTTTCCAGAGTTCCAGAAAAGGGGATGATCCAATTGACTTCAATTAATCACATGATGTCATTCTTAACTGCTGTTGTCACATCCCGCTATCCTACTACCAACAATCAGCTAAGGACTTCGTCAAACCCTCGCCAACAAGCTACCATCTATGATGGAAAAGTGACTGTGCAACCTGTTCAGGGAAACAAATCTACTTATGCTGCTGGAACAACAAGAAAATACACAACCTGTGCAGTGTAGTCACACGGGACACAACGACTAGTTATTTGTTACAATTGCAAAGGGGGAGGTCATAATTGCCAAGAATTGTACTAGCTAAGCCCAAGAGGAACAGGGATGAAACTGTTCAAACGATAAGTGTTGTATGGTTCAAAGCTCAAGCAAGTGTGTCAAAGTTTAACAGAGGAAGAAATAGCATTTTGGGGCAGATCCAAGACTTCCTGACATTCAAACCACGTCAGACAGTCTCACCCATAATGCTGCCTATCAAGGCCGATGATCTGGGATGCCTATGACTCTGATTTGATGAACTCAACTCAGCCCAAGAAATGCTCTCATGGCCAATCTCTCAAGGAATAGGCTCAGATGCTCTCACTGAAGGTACACAAACAAGATAATCAACTATGACTGTAATCCAAATCAAAGTGAGCAGATAATGACGTCTTCTGAACAGTCCAATGATGTGAGTCAGACAGAAACTGATATAACCAGTGATAGCAATATCATTCCTTATTCTCAGTATCTGAGTGAAACACAACAGGAAACTGTCCAGAATTCTAACTCTTCTGCTCAACAAGATGTCCTGATATTGTCTATGTTTGACCAATTAAGTACCCAAGTGACGCATTGCACCACTGTTAATAAAGCTTGACTCGCCAGTCTTTGACATATATTAAGAAAGAGGTTAAAGATTTGAAAGAAAAGCAAAATGTTGAAAACAGTTTTTCAGGATCAAATGAACAGTTTGCCGAGATTGTACGTCTTAAGCAAAATCTTTTCGAACAAGTGCAAGAAAAGGATTGTTTAATGAAAACAGTTTCTGAACTCAAAAATGATTTGAAATTAGAAGAAAACAGAAATATTGATAGAGAAATTGCTTTAGAAAAGAAAATTAAGCAACTTGACAACATCATTTTCAAAAGAGGTCAATCTGCGCAAACTGTTCATATGATGACTAAATCCAAAATTTGTTATGATCATTCCTCGAAACAGCTTACATTTGAAAAACTTTCTATCTTAAGAAACTCGGGAAAGTCAAAGCCAAAGCAGTAAAGACGGAATACCATTCTTAAAATGGATACTATTGTGATTCCTGATTCTGATGAAACATTAGAGCTTAGTGAAGAGAGTCGTTCAAAAATGCTTTTGAAAGAACAAGATCCATTGTTTGAGAAACATAGAGTGAACACGAAACCCATCAATTATGCCATTCTTAATAACGATTACTACAAACGATTTGTTCGACAAATATTATATAGTGAACATGCCTATCGAAACGACTTCGGATCCCAGCTTTAGACCCATTCTCATTCTTCCACCAACCGTCATAGTTGAGTCAAAAAGAACTTCCTACACTTAAGTATGGTGAATACTAGCTTGAAATGAGCTTAAACGCTACTTACTGGCTTTGATAAAGGTTGTCAATGAAAGAACCACTAGCCACAGCTATCACGAGGGCACTGGGGTTTGAACATACAAAGGGCTTGTTTTCGAGATTAAAAACATTTCCGTTTATAAAAGAATTAAAAAAGATATATTTCAATAACTTCAACCGAAACTTGTTGAAGAACTTGCCGATGTCCAAAAAGTCTTTTATCAAATGTAACAGGCTGTCGAACAACATCGCTTGGAGTCCAGAACTTTCGAAGTTAAAATGAATCAAGTTTTGAGTGAAAATGAACGACTCTTGGCACAAGCCATTGATAAGGATATTGTAAAGACTGTTGTGAATTTGTCTGTGAATACAAGTGGTGAAACTGTGAATGAATGTCAAAAGTATCTCGAACTCAAGACTGAGCTTCTCATAAAAAGGATTTTGTTGATAAGAAACTTACGATAAACTTGCCAAAAAGTTTTACAAACTCTTGAAAAACATGCATCACTTTGGAAGCTGATTCTCAACTTAATCCAAAGAATTTTTTCAACAAGAAAACCAATGTTTTAAATCAAAATGCTCCGAGTTTTTACTCCATTGTTCGAATTAATGAATGAGAGCTCAGTCTCCAAGCAAAAGACACAGTCATTGTCAATAAAAAAGAAGCAAAATTAAGTCCTTAAATGGAAAGTGGATGAAGTACAGTCAAGAATGGACATGGATGAAATTGAGACTCTTAACATTGAATTGGAACATAGAGTGACAAAACTGTTGCTGAGAATGAGCATATTTGAAGAGATACAGACTTATAAGCAACTTTATGACTCGATTAATACTCAAAACGTGTTCAAGTCAAACGAACAATGTGATGCGTTAATCAAGCAAGTCAATACAAATCTGGGGAGATTTCTGATTTAAGATGCAAACTTCAGGAACAAGGTTTGGTCATAGCTAGCCCTAAAAATGAGTTAAGGCAACTTAAAGAAAGCGTATGATAAGCGAGGATCACTGTAGACCCACTCTGTCGATCCAAAAGATGTCAAGGATAATATGGAACCATAATCAAACCCAAATTGTTGAATAAAAGGACTGCTCACTCCTCATATATTAAACACACTCAGGAAGAAGCTTTGGTCCTTAGGGATATAGTCGAACATGTAAAAGCAAATTATCCTCAAGATTCACTTTTAGAGTCTGCCTTTAGGTATACCAAAGTCATTCAGGATTTGCTTTCACACATAAGTAGATCATGCCCTAGCATCAACAATTGTGGTCCTCAATTAATTGAGGTCACACCGAGGAAAAAGGACAAGAAAGTTAGGTTTGCCGAATCACTCACATCCACAGAAAACACAAAACCAGACTCGACTTCAAACATAGTTTCTAACAAGCGTGTGTTGCATTCTACAGGAGTAAGACTTTCTACTAGTGCTAGTGGATCACAACCTTCAGGCAATACCAGGAATGATAGGATTCAGCAAACACCAAGTAGTAATTCGAAGAATAAAGTAAAAGCTCACCCTAGGAACGTTAAATCTAGTTTGAATAAAAGGAATGGTACTGTTAAAGTTAATGGATCTGCGGTTGTGCAGAATCTCAAGAAACAAGATAATTCTGATTATGTCTGTATTAACCGTGATGATTGCATGTCTTCTGATAATTTGTGTGTTTCTAATTCTATGAATGATGTGAAATTTCGTGCTAAACCTAAGAAGAATAAATCTAAGAAAGATATTTGGAAACCAACAGGAAAGGTGTTCACTCAGATAGGATATATTTGGAGACCTACCGGTCGGACCTTCACTATTGTAGGAAATGCGTGCCCTTTAACTAGGATTACCACTACTAATGAAGTGCCTTCTAGGAAACCAATAGTTCTAGACTCTGAATCACCCAAACCTGTGGTTAAATTGGTATACTCAAGGAAACCTAGGAAGAATAAGAATACTGAGTCCGTTAGCAAAACTAAGGTTTTAAAACCAATGTCTGCTAACAAACAGGAACCCAGTAAATCCTGGGGATCCACAAAAACCAATATTCCATCTACTTCTTTGAATGAATGCAGGTTGTCCAAATCGTCCTCTGGTATTTGGATTCCGGTTGCTCGAAGCACATGACCGGAGATCGCTCTCAGCTCACCAATTTCATCAGTAAATTCTTGGGTACAGTTAAATTCGGAAATGATCAAGTTGCAAAGATAATGGGTTTTGGAGACTATCAGATTGGGAATGTTACTATTTCAAGGGTTTATTACGTTGAAGGACTTGGGCATAATCTATTTTCTGTGGGACAATTCTGTGATTCCAATCTTGAAGTGGCTTTTCGTCAACACACATGCTTCATTCGCAATCTAGAAGGTGTTGATTTACTAACAGAGTCACATGATTTGACTAAGTCATGGGCATCACGGTAAATTGTGGGCCAATAAAAACCGGAGTCAAACACCTTTTTGGCAGTGTAGTTCAGGCCATGATGTCCCCTGGTGGGTCCATTGTGTCAAGCCTTAAGAATATCAATGGCTTCTTGGCCGTGAACACACCGCCGGATGACTTGATCCGCACATATTTTAAATAAGAAGGGGTCGTCCTAAAAGTAATGCTTCACGTCTTTGAAGAATTTGTTCTTTTGTTGGGACGACATCCCTTTCACAACAAAGTTTCCCGCATGGTAATTAGCAAAATCGGCAAACCATGGGGTACTAGAATCATCACGAAAGGATACCATACTAAGTGTTTCGAGAGGAAACGTTTCATTTATTTCCTTTTTATCGAGCACACTTTGGTGAGGATTCTCTAATCGGGACAAATGGCCGGCCGCGAGGTTCTCGGCTCCTTTTTTTTATCATGGATGATGATATTAAATTCTTGAAGGAGGAGAACCCAACGGAGCAATCTCGGCTTAGCATATTGCTTGTTAAAAAGGTATTTTAATGCCGAGTGATCCGTATACATTATGCTTTTTGACAATACTAAGTAAGGCCGGAATTTCTCGAAAGCATACACCGCGGCATGTAATTCTTTTTCCATCGTAGTGTAATGTGCTTAAGCATCCGTCATGGTCTTACTTGCATAGTGTATAGGCTGGAAATGTTTTGTTTTACGTTGCCCCAAGACCGCACCTATTGCAAAATCACTCGCGTCACACATGAGCTCAAAAGGTAGGTCCCAATCGGGGCAACTAATATTGGTGCTTCGGTCAATTTTTTCTTAAGTGTTTGAAAAGCTTCAATACACTCTTTGGAGAAGAAGAACGGAGTATCTTTTTCAAGAAGACGGGTCATCGGCCGAGCTATTTTCGAGAAATCTTGAATAAAACTCGGCGTGACCAAGAAAACTCCAAATTCATTTGACGGTGGTGGGATGAGGTAGCTTAGCAATAACATCAAGTTCAATCCCGTTCTTGGAAATATTATGGCCAAGGACAATTTCTTCATTGACCATAAAGTGACTCTTTTCCCAATTTAGACAAAGATTGGTGTCTTCACACCGTTTAAGCATCTTGTCCAAATGGGAGAGGCAAGTTCCGAATGAATTCCCAAAGACCGAGAAGTCATCTATAAAGACTTTCATCGTTTTTTCGATCATATCGTAAAAGATAGCCATCATACACCTTTGGAACGTGCCCGGTGCATTACATAAGCCGAAAGGCATGCGACGGTAGGCAAACGTTCCATAAGGACACGTGAATGTGATCTTTTCTTGATCTTGAGGGTCGATGGGAATTTGAAAGTAACCCGAGAACCCGTCAAGAAAAAAATAGTATTCGTTTCCCGCTAGTCTCTCAAGCATTTGGTCCATAAACGGTAATGGAAAGTGGACTTTACGGGTGGCGTCATTTAACTTTCGGTAGTCAATGTATACACGCCATCCCGTAACCAATCGAGTAGGAATTAACTCGTTTTCTTCATTTTCAACAACGGTAAAGCCACCTTTTTTCGGTACATAATGCACGGGGCTCACCCAAGGACTATCCGAGATAGGGTAAATAAATTCGGCATCAAGGAGTTTAAGAAGCTCCTTTTTGATCACCTCGTGGATTTTAGGAATTACCCTTCTTTGGTGTTGGACCGCCGGTTTAAAGTCGTCCTCCATTAAAATCTTGTGTGTATAAAATTCCGGGTTAATACCCTTAATGTCGGAAAGTTTCCAAGCGAGAGCTTGCTTGTGTGACTTCAAAACCTTTATGAGAGCGGCTTTCTCCTTATCTTTTAAGTCTTTAGCAATTATGACGGGTAATTTGTCTATACCCTCCAAAAATGCATATTCAAGATGAGGCAGTAAGTCCTTAAGTTCGACCTCGGGTGGTTCATCAATTAAAGATTTTTTGTTTTTAGGTTCAACAACTTTAAGTTCATGTGGAGGGAGAGGTGGTGATGATGGATCATCATTAAGAAATTTTTCAAGAAGAAGAATGTCTCCCTCTGAATCATAGTAAGAGTTATCGATTTCCGGTGAAATTAGCTCATCTTCAATAGCTAGGAAAGCATCGGTTTCCTTAAGAAGAAAATCACTATTCCCGAAGGGAGTAAAAGTGGGAGAAAAGGTAGAAATAATCAGATCCGAAGTTGGAGTGGGATAGCCACTCACGGAAAATCCAAGAACTTCTTTAGAATACTCCTCACAAGCAACGTCAATGACGTCGATTCGGTTAACCGATATATCATCATAATTAGAGGAGTATCTCAAAGTTTGATCAAGATTGAATGTTACGGCTTTATTGCCAACACGAAGAGTTAATTCTCCCACGTAAACATCAATCAAAGCATGTCTAGTTTTTAAAAAGGATCTCCCAAGAATTAGAGGAACTCGAGGATCGGTATCAAAGTCAACGACTACAAAGTCTGCCGGGAAATGGAACTTTCCCACTTTTATGAAGACATCTTCGGCGACACCGATCGGTCGAGAAATTAACCGGTTCGCAAGTTCGAGAGTCATACAAGTAGGAGTAAGTTCGGGAAGGGAAAGCTTTTTCCATACGGAAAGTGGCATGAGGTTAATGCTAGCGCCAAGATCGGCCAAGGCTAAGCATACATCCATTCCGGGAAAATCGCACGGGATGAGAAACTTGCCGGGGTCTCCAAGTTTTTCGGGTAACTTTTTGAGGAGAACCGCCGAGCAATGCTCATTCAACAGAGTTCTTGCTAATTCAAACAATTTTTCTTTATTGCTTAACAAACTCTTAATGGTCGAGGCAAACTTAGGCATGAGAATGAGAGCATCCGCGAAGCTAATGTCGAAATGCAAATCTTGGAAGATTTGGAAAAATTTCTCCATTTGGTTATTAGCCTTTTCGCGGAGCTTTTGGTCATTAAGTCTAGACGGATATGGAATTGACGGTTTCAGGTTAGGCTTCAGAGCACTAACGGGAGCTTCAACTGGCTTAATAACGGGAGCAACAACGGGCTCAGAATTTGGTACTTGAGTTTCAACTTGGACAACCGGAGATTGGACGTCTTTGGTACTTCCGTTATTAGTAGGAGGCACCATGTCCTTTGTCACCTCGGTTTCATGTTCCACTACTTTAGGAGAAGAAGAAGTAGTAGGAATCGTAGGTCCCTTATAAGCAACACCACTTCGGGTGGTGATACCTTCCAAATCTTCCCTCGGGTTAGTAATGGTATTACTAGGGAGTGTTACCGATCCTGAGGATGAAGCGATATTCATTTTCATGAATTGACCAAACATATTCTTAAGCTCAATATTAGAATTTGTCAATGAGGTCATATTCGTTTGCATGTTTTTCAAAATGGCATCATTTGCTTTCATGTAGTTTGCGAACTCAGTAGTAGTCACAACTTGTGGTTGAGGAATCGGGACTTGATGAACTAGAGCTTGGTAACCCGAGGCTTGATGAGTCGGTGCTTGATAAGCCGGAGGCGGGTTTTAAACATGACTTGCTCCTTGGAAGAATTGGTTTCTTCCTTGGTTATTTTCCTGATTATTTCCATGATTGTTTCCTTAATTCCTATTTTGTTAGTTTTGATTTTGATTGCTTCAGTTTTGATTCTGATTAAACCCTGGTGGTCCAAGATAATTGTCCGAACGATAGCTAAGCAGATTACGGTTACCTTGAGGTTGGTAAGAATTACCACCTTGATTATAGGCTCCCGCAGCGTATACGTTCTGAGTTTGGCCAACGGTGGCTGGACAATCATTATAAGCATGTGGACCACCGCAAGTTTCACATCCAGGAGTAACTGCTTTTACTTGTTGGTTTGTTGGAAGCATTTTCATTAAATTTTTGTTAATTTCTGTCATTTCAGCCTTAAGTGCTACAATTTCCGGATCGGAAGAAGAAGTGATAGAACTAGATGACTCACTCCTTTGAGCGGAAGTATCCCAATCATTGTGGTGAGCGGTCATATTTTTGATTAGATCATAACATTCTTCGGGTCGCCTTTTCATAAAAGTCCCGCCGGCAGTAGCATTGATGGTATCATGATGTCTTAAAGTTAGCCCGTTATAGAAGTTATCTATTTGAGTGACGGGTAACATGTTGTGATTAGGACAATGATCAATCGAAAGCTTATAACGTTCCCATGCTTCGAATAACGACCCATCGGGACGTTGACGGAAATTGGTGATTTCATTTCTTAACTTCGTCACCATAGAGGGTGGAAAGTATTTTTCGAGAAACATTTTAGCCATTTGCTCAAATGTGGTAATAGAATTCCTTGGAAAACGATCAAACCAAGCGGTGGCATGATGTGTCAAGGAGTGAGGAAAGAGATATAGACGAAGGGCGTCATCGGTGACCCCATTCACTTTGATACTTTGGGTGACATGCAAAAATTTGTCAAGATGCTTGTTCGCATCGTCACCCGGAAGTCCGTTTTTGAGCTTGTTGAATCATGTCATTCTTGAGTCCAAAATTGGTTGCCTGAATGTTGATCGGGGCGATCGGTCCGCCTCGACCATTCAAAGTCGGCTGGCACAACTCCTCCATCGTTCGGAGGTCGGGAACTGGTAAACCACCTCCCGCAGGAGGTATTCCGTCATCACCGTTTCCGTTAGCGGCCATATTGATTTCTTCAAAATCGTTCAAAGAATTAGGATCAACGCGAGTTCTTCTTCGAATTGTACGTTCGGGATCTTACTAGAAAAGGAGAAAAGAAAGACAAGGTCCATTTGTGTAATTAGCCCAGACTTCCAACTGAAATTACCCTTTTCAGTTATAAAACTTGGCGCCAAACACGAATTACTGTTCACCTTCGTCCCTAGTTTTCACCATAGTCAAAAACAAAGGGGTTTTTGAAATTGAGGGGCAAGAAAGTCTATTCAAGTGCTCTACAACCAAATGGCAGGGATAGTTCAGTCAAATCAAGAGCAATCATTGGTCTACTCAAGCATAGAGCACACGCAGCTATGAAAGAAACACAAAGAGGCGTGGGTTTTGCACTAAATACACTCACACAACTAGCACAAGCTGTCACATCAAAGAATGACAGCTTGGCAATCCGTGTGAGTGTGCAAAATGATCAAACGGCTCAAAATCACTTGGCAATGATTAGAAGAATCAAGGGTGCGGATTAAAGGAAGGGGATGGATTCAGGGATCCTAGAAGCTTCGATGGCAGCCTATAAAAAGGCCTCACTCTTCACACACACAGACACGTAGCCTTAGATTTAGTTTTAGCTTAAATTTCTTTTTCTAGCTTAATTTCCCTTTAAAAACTTTGTAACTTTCCTTTTGAGTATTGTAACCAAGCTTTATGTTAATGAAAATTCAGTTATTTTTAATCTCTCATAAGCTCTATTCAGCTCTCATGAGTCTCTAAAGCTCATGATTGAGCTTAATTGGTCTTAATCATTCTTTAATATCTTAAACCAGCTTAAAAACTTTGACAATTGGATTTATAAGCTATGGAAGGGGAGCTAACTTTGGAAGAGCTCCCAAGGACTTTTACCCTAGCTTATTAATAAGCTAGGGAGCTAGTAGATAAGCTCTAAGAGCCTCTTAGCTTCTGTTAAGCTGAAGCTCAAAGTAAGTTTTCTTTTATTTTACTTGTTTTTAAATTCTAGCTTAAATAATTGTTATATTGCTTATTAGTCTAAATTCTGCTTATTTGCTTATACTTATTGCTTATTTGAGTTGACTTATGCTCATTAGTGCTTCTTATCTAATTCTGATCATACATTGTTAGATTATTAGTTATAGAAGTTAGATTTTCATTTCTGTCTTATAAACCTTAAAAAAAACCCAAAAACACTAGTTAGCATAATCTTAGATCTTAAGTTTTAGCTAAATCTAGTTGTTAGTTTATGATTATTAAGCTTGTTATAAGCTAGTTAAAACCTGGTAATTAGGTTTTGTTAAATAGATTTCATAGTTTAAGCTTACTCAATTTCTGTCAATAGGTAAAGGAGTGTTTGGGAAAACTCACTTTGACCTCAAATAGTCAAAGTGAGTCTTGGTTTTTACTTGAGTCAGTTTATAAATCATTAGAGATTAGTAAAAAATGAGTTTTCAAAAGTTAGATGTTAGATTTGATCAAATGAGGAGTTAAAGTTTGTGTCTAAGCACCAGGGTACTTAGTAGTTTGAGTTTTACAGCTGAAAATTGATCTTAGCTCTTTGAGCTTTTGTTAGGTTTGCATTGTGTTTGTAAACACTCACTAAGAGTGTCTTAGTGCAGGTTTTACCTCAAGGTAACCTGCACTTTTGATTTTTACTAGTGTCAAGTGCATCAGTACTAACTAACAGTTAGTACTGCTGTCACTTTTAAGCTTAGTTTATAGCTTTTAATCTTAGGATTTAGAGATCCATTTTCTTATAGTTTATAGTTTATAAGTAACTTAATATAAATTAGGGCTTAACTTTCATCTTCTAGCTTATTTACTTTAGTACATTTTAGCTTAAAAGTCACCAAAAATCTAAAAAGACCAAAAACAGTAGCTAATAGTTGATAGCTTTTAGATTTGAATTCTAGCTTATAGAGTTAGATTTTATTGTTTAAATAAGAAGTTTGTTAGTTGATTTATAAGTCTTGATAAGCTCAGTTTCTACTTTGGCCTTTTAAGCATTTTAGCTTTTCTAAATTTTTAGCTTTTTGAGTCATTTCCTGAGTTAGCTACTTTCATCATCAAATTTAAGTATCTTTCAGTGTTTCTAGCTTAGGTTTCTTTTCATTCTTAGATTAAGCAACTTATAAGCTTTCTAGAACACTTTTCTTTTTTAAATTAAGCTTAATTTGAGCTTAATATAGCTGTTTTAGTAGAAATAAGCCAAAACCCCTTGTTTCTGAAACAGCTTTTTGATAAGCTGTTTTTGAGCTTATTACTTAGTTTCAGCTTATGTCCTCTTTATTAAAGTAGCTTATTTTAGTGTCCTTTTTAAGTCCTAGTATTTAGTTTTACATAAAAAGCAAAAAAATAAAAAAAATGCAAAAAGTTGGGGTTGCCCACCCTCGAACCTGAGACCTCACACTTATAAGCCCAACGTGTTAACCATTTGCTTCAATAGCTCATCCAGTATCTCTTCCCCACATTTAATACTAGTACACGTTTTAATTTCCCCTTTTCAATAATAAGCCGTAGCTATATAAGCTCATTTGAGGGCTTATTTGTTTAGCAATTTGGCTTTTCTTATTTTTCTTGTGTTCCTGCTAGTGTTTAGGATTTACCCTGAATTTTTTAGATTTTTCCAGCTTAAATTTTATTTTTAATCAATTTTCGAAAGTTAAAATCTTATAAAATCAATAAAAAATAGAAAAAAGTTTCAAAAAAATACAAAAAAATAGTTTTTAGTTTTATAAAAAATAGCTTTAGGTTTACATCCAGTAAAATCATTTTTACACTTTTTAGATCTTAAATTTCATTTTTGAGCTTTTATTTTAAATTTTAAAAATAGGATTTTAATAATAAAAATAGTTAAAAATAGTTTTCTTTGCTTTTATAATATTTTAGACTTTTCTAAGCTTAAAAATCATTTTTCCAAAATTTTTTAGTACATAATTTCTATTTTAAAAGATTTAATTTATTTAAATTAGTTTTATCATAATGAATACAAAAATAATCAAAAATTTTTTTTTCTTTTCCCAAATTTCTTTTGTCCTATCTTAGGTTAGAAATTTAGTTTTACATTTTTAAGAGTAAAATTTAGTTAACTTGCTTAATTTTCGCGTTTTATTTGTTTTCCGTAGTTGTTAAGTGTTTTAGTTGTTTTAAATTGTTTGTTTTTAATTAGTAGTTAAAGAAACCCAATCAATCTTTGAACCCATTCAAATCAATATCCAAAATCAAGCGAGGTTTTAATTTCTCAAATCATTGGGAAAACGACCCGGTAAGAGGGAGAAGTAAAAAAAAAAAAAAACAAATAAAAAACAAAAAAAAAAAAAAAAAACAAAAAAAAAAAAAAAGAAATCATACTTCCCAGGTAAAAGATACGTATATTTATATATTAATATATATACATATTTTTAAAGAGGAAATTTCCTTAGGAAATAATTCTTAATATTGTCACTGTTTGAGAAAAATAATATTATATATTAGTATAATGTATTACTCTCATACAACTGTTTGTGAATAATGCCATGGGTAGGGAAACAAGTTTTGTTAAGGAATGATTTAGGAATTCCAGAACCATTAGTCACTTCTAATAGTTATTGAGTGTTGTTTTGAATGTTGAGAACAAGGCATAAAACATTTTTATATTAATATGTTGGTGTTTTGGGTTTTTTTTTATGTTTGTATGGTAAAAGGTAAGTCCAGGTAGCCCTTGACTAATCATCAACTATGGTCAAAAAATACTTGCATTTGTTAATAGTTAGATGTTTGTATCAAGGTTGTCAGGATCGAGATCTTACTTAGGATCATTTTTGGATTTGCAAGATCGTAGTCGTAGGATTGGATCGGGATCGTAAGATCCTAATTGGTAAACTAAAAAACTTATATCTTTTTTATATAATGTTAATTTTTTTTTAAATTTTTATATGTTTTTATATATATTTTATATGATTGATCATTTACATAAATCTCAAAAAACACGTCATATTTTATATATTTTATCCAAACATTCATAATAAATTTTTCAATCATGCATTGATAACTTGTGTTTTAGAGAAATATTTAATTTTTCAAATTTTATTGGGTATATATGAAATTCCCCTTTATATGAAAAACGAGTCTAAATGGATGATAAAAGAAAAAAGTTATATGTCAAGTAACATGGTAATCAGAACCTTATATATATTAGTATACATACATGACACAAAGTACATTCATGTTTCAATCGATATAATGAAGATATGATAAAAAAAGAATACTACATACGTTCACTACTTCATGTTTCAATCGTTAAACGATTATGGATAAGAAAAAATATATGAAACCGTCTTGATGAAAATTTATAAACCTTAGCCTAAATTACCAAAAGTCTAAAATAAGGCCATTCTACGATCCTACGTGATCCAATATGATCCTACGATCCTATCTACGATCCTACGATCCTGATACGGTCCTACTTGAATTGTGATCTTGTTACGATCCTGATCGTTTTTTGTGCGTGGGATCGTACGATCCTACGAGGATCGCTATTTTGACAACCTTAGTTTGTATGGTCCCCAAAGATCAATATGGGTTAAATTAAATAAGGCAGTAACATTAGAATTGCTATGAGGAAAAGATGAAGCATGTTGTTTAGCCAAAGGACAAATGTCACATTCCTGAGAATTACAATTGTCAGGGATAAAGATTTACTTTATTTATTATAAAATAGAAAAAGATGGATGTCTAAGCCTTGAGTGCCAGAGAGCCATGTTGTTGTTGGTGATGGATAGAGTAGCTGGAGATGGTTTTGTCTGTTCTTAGTTGATGATATAAAGACCATTATAGAGGTTGCCATGAGTAATCCTCTTGTGATGGTCCTGATAATAACAAGAGAATGGTGTGAAGAGAATTGAAAGTGGTATGTGTGATCCAAGTTTGCTCACTGAGAGTAAATTGTATGAGAATGAAGGTAATTAATATTAGACATCATGTAAGTGAGGGCTGAGTTAATGTGCAATGATCTGTCTTAGAGACTTGTGTTTATTTACCATTTGCTAAGGTGACTGATATAGAGGTTGTGTGCAATTTAAATATATTATGCATAAAGTGTGAGTGAGTAACAAACAGGATCTTAAAGCACCATCTAATCAACTACCCAGAATCTTTTGATAATCACGACTGATGCGATTATCTTATACTTCTTAGCAGTAATGTGAGAGGCAATAATGTCACACCCCGCCAAGGCGGAAACGTGAGGCGTAACGAAAAAGGATATCATCACAACACAATGGCGTCTATAAAGAGAATTCTACATGCAATAAATAAGCAAAGTATAGACACAAAGTGTCATAACAATACCCATAAAAACTAATCTAATATCCAAAAGGCCTTTATTATGAAACGAAAGTCACCCAACATAAAGAAACTGCAACAAATACTATAATCCAAACATGCAAAATTCAAAACAGTAAAGCAATAAACTTCATAACATCCTATGGTCTCTTTCTATCCACTTCTTTCTATCTTATTCCCATGGTGCTCACCTGAAAATGATGCTTAAACATCAACATAAAGTTAGTGAGAGTCATCGGTTTAAGACACACATAACAATCCTTTAAAACCAATTACTGTGATAAATAAAACATAGCATAGCAGGACATTAAACGAACTATCATACAAGCTAACATGCAAACACACCAAACCATGTTGAGGCGGTCACGCTCAACATCACAAACAAGGGAACGGAATGTGTCCCACCATCCACAATAATGAGACGATCACGCTCACTACTAACAATCCATCAATGTCTTGAGACGGTCACGCTCAAGCACAACAAACAAGGGAACGGAACGTGTCATCCATATCACAATAGCAAGTAGCACATAACATACAATAGTTACGTATAGTCCATGCCGCATTTAAAACACATTATCACAGTAACTAAAATATTTAATACTCATAGCATCATTTTCACCCCAAGAAAACATAAGAAAATGGGCTATGAAACTCACCTTATGCTTAAGCAAATTCCAAATCCTTGAACAAAACTAAACAATTAAAACAAACACGTGTTACACGCGACCAAGCCAAATGCTTATGCCCATGTAACAATCATATGATGGATGTCTAAGGTGTTTAATTACCCTCATGGGTCACCACGACACCATGCCCAAACTTAACCAACATGTTTACACAATTTTCCAATGTTCAACAATTTACCCAAAAATGCAGAATTTTAATGTCACTTTACCATTTTCTAAACCACCCCTACTGACCTTTATAAATTTTACCAAAAATCACAGGTTCAATATCATGAGTTTAGTATCCCTACGATTTTTCTACTAATTTATTTCCACACTTAAGTGCCCCAAATAAAATCAAACTTTTAACTACTCATTTTCGGATCTGATCGCACACTAAAAAGTTTGGACCTAAAAACCACACTTAGACTCCAAAATCAAGAAGCTTTCCTCTTGGTGTTTTTTTTATAGACCACATAGAGCTAAACTCCTGTAGTTTGGATAATCCTAATTCAGAATTTTAAGTCATGGTTTTTACACCTCATAATCCTGACCTAAATCTGACCCAATTACCTGGCTTGACAACTTTTCTCGTAACCAACATTTGAATGAATCCCGACCTTAAAAACCTTCGAGCCTTAATGTTCTGGAAACAAGACTCCTCCTGAGCTACATCATAGACACCGAAACTTTGACAAAATCTATTAACCATCATCGAGATTACAGCCGTACAACACATCCCTAAATTCAGCCCTAATCTAAATCAGGTTCCTAACGCGATCTAAACCCTAATCGATTACACCAACTCGCATCTAATTTGATTAATAAGAAACCCTAATTAATTAAAACTTTAATTTAAAGAATATTAATGAAACCCTAGATGCTAACATACTCTTGTTTACATAAATTAAAGCAATTATTAAACTAATTAAGAAAACTAAATAAACCTAAAGCTTGTTTTTCTTCAAAATCAAAACCATAAAAAATTTTTCTTCTTCTTTTCTTGAAGGTAATTCGGTCTGAACCCGAATAATGCATAGAGGAGAGGGAGGGAAAATTGCGTTCTTAGTGTATTATGGGTTAGTATATATAGGATATACAAAAATTCCCTAATTAAGTCCAAGTTTAAATTGGGCTTTGATTTTCCTTCTTCTTTTTTTTTATTTTTTAACCAAAACAGCTGAATATATGTATGAGCAATATATATATTTTTAATGTTTTAATTATTTTATTTATTCATTACAATTTACTAACATACTTAAGTTTTTATAAAAAACCTAAGCTTATTTTAGTAAACCTTTTTGCGTAAACGCAATTTACTAGGCTTATAAAATAAATAACTTTTTATTTTTTATTAAACCTAACTTTTCAAAAATAGAAATTTTATTTTTTTCTTATTCTAACCACTAAAGCCTATTCATACCTAATTTTAGTAACACATAAATACGTATACGTATAATTACTTACACAATTCATGGTAAAAACGAAAAACCACAAAAAGACTTTCCCTTGCCACCAAAAGTGAAAGAAAGGACTTAACCAAAATCATCCCATCAATTCAATTCCAATGAGACGATCACACTCAATGGATTGATTACCAACTCTCACACAATCCATATAACGCATATAAACACATAAACCATAACATTACCACAGATTTCATAAGTTCAACACTAACGTTTGACTAACCTGCTCAAAGTCATGGTTTATCACAAATATAATCGATATGTCTCTAAGTATGAAAAGTTGCTATAATTTAGGTAATACCTTCTGAGCTCATGCTAGGTTTTGTTTGAGTTCCTTATTGTTTTGCATCATAAGCATCATTTGATTGAGTTGGTTCAACTGATCTATTCTTGCACACATAGCAACTTCACTTTGACCCATTTGTTGAGAAGAAACATTTTTAGCCTCTGAATTCACATTTTGACCCATTGTCATATTGACAGTCCTGTAAGATAAATTTTCTTGGGTATTGAATCATTGAGGAGTGTTTGGTGGTTTATACTAACCATGGAGTGGGTGACCAACTAAACATCTAACCAACTGATAACATTCTACTTTTGTGTGTCCCTCTTTACTGCAATTTCCATAAATCACTCCCTTTCTAAACACAATCCTTCTTGGATTATTGCCATTGTTAGTTGAGTTTCTTACTGAGGATTCACCTTGACTATAATTTCCACTATAATTTCTCCCATTTCTACCACTATTATTGTAAGAATTTCTGTAATTGTTAAATGTGCAGAATAGTGCAGCAGCCACTAAAATCTTTGAAGCAAATCCCTCTCTTTGTTTCTCTTCTTGCCTAATCATACTATATGCCTTTGCACCAGTTGGCATTGGATTCATTAACAAAATTTGTCCTCTGATATTTGCATAACACTCATCTAGTCCCATCAAAAACTGAATAAGCCTCTTTCATTGGTCTCTTTCTCCATTAACTCTCCTATTTTCACATTCACAGATACAAACACAGATATAAGGAGCCTCTAGTGAATCATACTCATCCCACAACCCCTTCAATTTATGATAATAGACCTTAATAGCAGCATTGTTTTGTTTCAATTATACCAGATCATGAGTGAGTTGGTAAATCATGTGTCCATCTAATTATGAATAGTGTTCTTGTAACTCTTTTATCCACAACTAAGGCTGAATTCCACAAGAACTGAGGACTTAATTATCTGTTTCAGGATAGTATTAAGAATCCTGAAAAGATCATATCATTAGTTCTTTCCCATAATGCCCTTGTGTTAGCATTGTTTGCAGGTTCTTCATAATCACTAGTGATGATCTTTATCTTATTTTTGGCATTTAATGCAATCATCATGGATCTTTTCCAAGATCCATAGTTATCTGAACCAGTTAGTATCTTTGAGATTAAAACTAAGCTTGGATGATCTTGTGGATGAAGAAATAGTGGGTGGTTATGGTCGTGGTTGCTATAGTGTTGGTTGTTGTGAGTCCTGTTGTGAATTCTGTTGATTTCTAATGTTATTAGCCATTTGTGTTAAAATGTGATTGAAGATTGATGGTTATTTGATCTGAAAAAGTTTGTTATGGTGGTTTGAGTTTGTTAGATGATCGGAAAATGTTTGTTGTGGTGGTTGAAGTTTGTTAGCGATGGTGGAGCACTATAGGCTCTAATACCATATTGAGAAACTGAACTTGAGAGAGATTTGGAAAAGATTACATCATTGTTAATTGACAAATGAGGATACAATTGAGTATTTATACAAGAATTCAAGTAAAGGAAAAAGCGCGGGAAAAATAACTAACTACCTAACTTTTGACTATCGTTGACTTCTAAGCTAGACTATAGAATTACAACACTAAAACTGCTAAACTCTACATCCTGTTACACTTTACTAAGCTCTTGAGATGATGAAGGTAATTAGAAGATATGATGGTGTTAACAACTTGTGAATTGCTGTGATGCTCTACACATTGCTTTGTTTCTGTTTTGCCTTTACTTTCCAACATCAATGAATCATTTAACAGTTGAGTTTATATTTTGTTGTGTTACCAGTTACCACAAACTAACTTGAATATTTGATCTTATCTTTTGAAGAAGTTGAGAAAGTAGAGATTGTGTAGTTTGTCGAACATCTACAACAAGTTCTTGAATGACCAGTAATCTTAACAGAAACATGATAGGAAAAGATAAAATAGGATTGATAAGTCCTTAACTAATTAAGCAACTGCAATGAGGTTCATAGGTAGGCGACTTGTAACAAGGACTAAAGGAAAAACTTACTTTGGATGCAATGTCAACAGTTCTACTATGTGTTATAGTTTACATAGTTTGTCATCATCAAAAAGGGGGAGATTGTTAGTGCAAATATTACGATATTTAATCTATACGATCTCTTTATGTTTTGGTGATGACAAACATGTAACTTGTAATACATAACGTAAAGTGCGCAAGTTACTCGTAATCACAAATCATCAATGCATACATGCATCAACAACACTCGATGTCTCAAGTCTGCATCAACACCGACATTTGTTTGCACCCGACGTAAATCACGTAAGGTATGTACAAACAAATTAAACTTGTAGGATGATCAAAGAAAAATATTTTTTTCTTAACCATTACATTTCTACAAAAGTATTTTTCACAAAAATAAATAAACACAAAATACTTTTTAATAAAAGAAATGTTTTATTTAAATATAAAATTTGAAATCTGGTTTTCCCCCCAAAATGGAAGCTTCTACACCAGATACAACCTTCCCCACAAAAAGACAAAAAAGGGAGCGGAGTCTAGGCGGTGGTCCCCTTATATATAAGGGACCGCCGAGACCGCCGTTGCCAGACTGTCAGCTTTCAGCTCTTACAAATTGTGGGTCACCTCCAACTGTTTTGACAACCCTTTTGCATGAATTTCTCTCAGTTCTTTCTCTCTCTAGATCTCATAAAATCTCTCTAAACCTTTGATCATTTAACTTGTTTAATCTTGTTTAAATGTGATTCAATCTTCTATCCTTTTCTTCTTTCCTCAAGTGCAAGAGAAGAACTTCGGTCATCTTCAAGATCCGAAGTTATGTAGTCTAGTTAGTCCATTTGTAACATTTGTTACATATAGATCGAGTCCATGTCTTCCAATCTTTAGTAGTGTGTAGATCCAAATGATGTATATATTTGGATGGGTTTATTGTAGGTTGGTTAGTATTTTGGGCCTTAAAATACATTAGTGTAGTGGTAGATTGGTTCTAGCTAAGATTAGGACTCGACATCTAGCTTAGTGTCAGAAAATAATGTAAGCGACGCGGTTTATGTGTTTAGGCCATAAAACACAAGGTTTGTTATGTTGGGCCATAAAACATAACGGGTTTGGTTGTACCCAAAGAAGAACTCGACATCTAGCTTAGTGTCAGTAACTCTCGAGTTGGATACTCGAGGAGTGGAGTAGGGCGAAAAGGAGCTTCATAAACGAACCACTATAAATCATCGTGTCTGTTTGCATTTTCTTTTACCCTTCGCTTTATTTATTTATTTACATTTATCGCTTTACTTTTATGCTTGCAT
>BQNB010109374.1:0-22765 GCA_026074375.1 Tanacetum coccineum
GAGTTTTTCTTCAACAAGGTAGTTAAGGGTTTGCTTATAATAACATAATTCCAAGGAATCCCCTCAACTGTTTCACATTGACTGGTGTTTGGAAATTCTGCATTGCTTTGATCTTAGAAGGATCTGTTGAAATTCCTTTCCCAGAGATAATATGACCAAGATATTCTACTTGCTTAGTAGCAAATAGGCACTTACTCATCTTTGCATATAGGGAATTCTGTCTCATGGCTTGTAAAATCAGCTAAAGATGCTGCAAATGTGCTTCCAATGTAGCACTATACACTAGTATATCATCAAAAAAATACAAATGTAAAGTGCCTTAGGAATGGTTTGAACACAGTGTTCATAAGGGATTGAAAGGTTGAGGGGCATTTGTTAAACCAAAAGGTATGACAAGGAACTCATAATGCCCCTCATGAGTTCTAAAGGCTGTCTTCTTAATGTCATCTTCATGCATCCTTATCTGATGATAGCCTGACCTCAAATCAAGCTTAGAAAAGAAATGAGCACCCTTTAATTCATCTAATAATTCTTCCACCACTAGTATAGGAAACTTGTCCTTAACAATATACTTGTTTAATTATCTATAGTCAACATACATTCTCCGTGTACCATCCTTCTTTTTGACCATAACAATAGGGGATGAATAAGGACTTTGACTATCTCTTATGACTCTTGATTCTGTTAGTTCCTTGACCATTGCCTCCACAACCACCTTTTAATTGGGAGGGTGTTTGTATGGCCTAATATATATTGGTGGTGTATTTGGTAAATTATGTGATCTTGCTTCCTTTTTGGTGGTAGGGAAGTAGGAGTAGCAAAAACATCTTGGTAGGAGTCCAATAGTTTCAGTGATTGGTGGAAAAGTAGAAGGTAAGGGTGTATGTTGCACACTGAACAGGGTGTTTGGGTAAACACAAAGTAACTGTCCATGGTTTACTTGTAGAGCTTTAGCTTCTTTAGAATGTTTTTTTTCCACATATCTATTGCACCCCTAGCACCATTTCACTACCTCCCAAGGGTAAAATGAGAACATCTGATGTAAACTCCACACCTTACAGAGTCTATTTAAACCCCTTACATTCATAGAGATTGCATTGGCACTCACACATCCATAGGACATGTTGCCTTAAGCTTACAGCCTAACCTTTTAGCAACTCTGAGGTCCAAGAAAGTGTGTGTATTACCAGAGTCAATGAGGGAGTGAACTGTCTGTTTTCCAACATAAGCTTTGACCCTTATTTTCTTATAAGTGCTTTCCCCAGAGCATGCAATGAAATCAATTGTGCTTCAACTAGAGTTTCCTCAAAGTTTTGTACCACTGGTTCATCTAACAACAACTCTTCTAATTCAAAATCTTCTGAGTTACTTCCAACAACTGTCCACTACACTTGTGTCCATGCACAAACTTTTCATCACAGTAAAAACAAAGGTTCTTAGCCCTCTTATCTGCTATCTCCTTTTGTGTTAACTATTTTCTAGGTTGTACATAAGCAGACTTAGTTAGTTCCGTGTTTGGTGGAGCTGGTATGGCTAAAGTAGTGGTGGTGGTTTTAGGTGGATATGTCATACTCCTGTTAGCATAGCTATTAGTGTAAGGAGCCTTAGGAGTTGTTAAAAGTGGAGTTTGCTTAGTCTTAAGAACATGTAAGGTTGCTTCTTGAATTTTGGCTAAGCAATACACATCTGTCAGGGTGTTTGGCTTAAACATCCTCACTGACATACTGATTTCATCTTTCAACCCACCTATGAACAAGCTTACTGCATAAGCCTCACTTAGCTCTACCTTATTCATCAAGGCATCAAACTGTTCCTGATACAATTTTACAATTTGTATAGTAGTGACCTGTTTCAGGTTCTTCAATTCCACCATTTGATCCTCAAATACATGATCAAAATGTTTTTGAACCTCTCTCTCATACACAGTCCATTGAACATTCTCACAATTTTTCCTAATGAACTGTTTATGCCAATTGAGTGCCTTATCAAACATGTGCATGGAAACTAACCTTACTTTCTGGTCATCAGCAACGGAGTCAAGTAGGAAGAACTGATTCACTCTATACAACCACCCTTGCACATCCTCTCCATAGAATTAAGGAACTCAAACTTTGTAAGTCTTCCATACTGTGAACCTGAGCCTCCTTTATTACTTGTCCCTTCCTCATTAGCGAGCCTATTAAGCTCACCAGTAGCAAACTGCTAAAAAGTTAACAATCCATTAATATTTCCATTAATCTGTTCTATTGACCTCTAAATGGCAGATAAGGTTTTGTTGAGATTAATAGTGGATAATCCATTGTTAGGAGCACCATTTCCTCCCTCGGATGATCGTGTATTAACCATTGTACTGTGAAAATGATCGGATTTGTTAAGTGAAAGTGATCAGAAAAGTAACTAACTCGCCAGAAGTGTAACAGAGTCAAGTCAGTAAATAGTTACAACATAATTGTAACAGAATTTGTTACCAGGAAAGGACTCTGATTACCAATTGTAATGAGCTTAACTAGTTGTAACTGAAATGGAAGATAGTTGACATCAATTAGGCATTCTCCAAGTAAGAAGAGGAAACACGAAATTGAAGATCAAATGGATTTGTTATACGAATGATGAATTGTATGTGTGAATTACAGAGAGAAAAGTGAGAAAACTACAATCATGAATGTGAACAAATGAGCTAGAAACAAGTAGTTATAGAGTAGAGTTTGACTGATTGTTGACTTTGAGCATGTGCGGGGCATGTGTGAACACTTGAGCATATTACAGTTAGTTAGGTAAAATTTGGAAGTTAATACTTTGAAATAAACTCAAACCAATAATGTTAATTTTTAAGTATAACATTTTATGATAGTTATTGTTTTTTTTCCATTCAATACTTATTACTGTAAATTCTTTCACATAGTGATTAACTTAACATTTTAGCATTAAACTCTATTAACATGAACAAACTCGCCAATAAATTTATCATTTATTATAAATTCTGATATATTTCTTCGGTAAACTCATTCTCTTCCCCATCCTTTATCATTTAGTATAAATTCCTTTAGGGGTTAGCAGAAAATCCGAAAAAACCAAAAATGAACCGAAAACCGAAATAACCGATCAAAAATAGAAACCGATGGTTCGGTTTTTACTTTTTCAAAAACTGAAAATTTTATGTTCGGTTTTGGTTTTCGTCCAAAAACCGAACCGTAAAAACCGAACCGAACCGAACCAATTTTATAATAATATATAATTAATATAATATAAATAAATAAATAAATATATGATAAATCCAATTTTTAAATTCATATTTATTTTGTGGGTGGAATTATAATACATATATATTTTAATATTTATATATATATATATATACATATATATATATATTTGTCATGTACGTGTGTCTACGTGACAATATATCGTTACATATATGACAATGATCATAATATTTGCATTTTCACTTGCATGTGTGTGTGTCTCATTTATATGTGTATAATTATAGAAATTTGGGTAAATATTATTATGCTCATATTGAAAGAAAAATAATAACTTATTTTCTACGTAAAACAAAATTATTAATATAGCCACAACTAAGTATTGACGGTTTGAAACCGAAAAACCGAAAAACCAAAAAAACCGAACCGCCAAAAACCGAGCGGTTTCGGTTTTTGGTTTTATAGAAACTGACTATCTCGGTTCGGTTTCGGTTTTAGCCAAAAACCGACCTAAACCGAACCGTGCACACTCCTAAATTCCTTTACCTTTTATGATAGTTATTGTTTTTTTCCCATTACTGTAAATATTTGAGTTTTTAGCTAACTCATGGTGTTTTCAAAAAGTACTTACCAAAACATAGTAGTGTTGAAGATATTCTCCAAATCATGATAAATTTTAAATAAGTCATGACATTTACTATCAAACTATCAATCATATTAATTGAACGAAGAAATTTAAAATTTTGACACGGTCCAAGTTTATCATCAGGCCATTAACGGTTCTCTTGACATATATATAAATTAATACATCTAATGATTTTACTCGAAATGAGTTCGATGCTTAGCTTCTCATTGTAAACCAAAACTGTTCACATGCATAGGCTTTATTGGTCGACATCATTGTAATCTGATTTATTATTTATGTAGTGTCCAACTTGTTAAACTTTAGGCAAGTCACACACACGTAACTTTCCGTAATCCATAGTACATTGAGCGGAATTGCTGGTTATAACAGATTAACGTAATGACATATAACCACAAAGGGTACATGCCGCCGAAGCATTCAGGTACTCGGCTCGTATTAGTAAAGCACATATTATTTTACTGATCCAAAAATAATTATTTTTTTCAGTATAACTTTGACAACACAAACTTATTATGTGAAGTGCTTTAAAATTCTTTAAATAGTTGGAAACTAGACATCTTTGTATTCATTAAAATAATTTCTAAATTTCGTTGATTGCTTGTCGATCTTTTCATGTTCAAACTCAAATAGTAAGCCAAATCATGTTCGAAATTACGGAATCCTAATGGAATCCCTTGATTTTTTTTGTTCTCAAATTCGGCTCAAACTTTTTTCTTGAAAATCTTGCGAACGAAACAAAGTAAATTATGAAAAAACAAAAACGTGTTCACTAAACAATAAGAAAATTAGGTTTGATTTCCATTATAAAAAAGTGCAAATAATATACTATAATTGCATTTATGATTTTTTTGTTACAAATAAATGAAATCATTGAGAAAACATGAAATAAGACTGACCTTAAGACTAATAGCGAATGTTATGGTTTTTTTAAAATATTACTACCATGATTTGGATAATATTTCTGAAACAACCATATTTTGGTAAATATATTTTTAAAACATCACCACTTGGTTAAAAACTCGTAAATGTTTTCACGTCGTGATTAACTTAACATTTTAGCATTAAACTCTAGTAACATGACGAGACTCACCATTATATTTATCATTTATTATAGATTTCTATATATTTGTTCGGTAAAATCATTCTCTTCCCCCTTCCTTTATCATTAATTTTAAAATCTTTTACCTTTTGTGATAGTTATTTTTTTCCCATTCAATACTTATTACTGTAAATACTTTCACGTCATGATTAACTTAACATTTTAGCGTTAAACACTAGTAAGTTGAACAAACTCACTATTAAATTTATCATTTAGTATAATTTTCTATATATTTCTGCACAGTAATGTTTGACTAATCTTTATCTTCAACATTAATCTTGATCTTGTTTCCTTCTTTTAGGCATATCTTGAAGAATCGACCATCTTTTGTAAATGTCATAATGTTAAATTAGTCCCACTTGTTTCATTCTTTTGTTCCTATTGTCTCATCAAAATCATATATTTCACAACAATCTTCCCCTATTGGATGATGACAAAACAAAAAATGTTCTTGCATGAACTTGATCATAAAGCCTGGAACTCCCTGAATGAAATAAACTTCCCCTTAATTCAGATTTCCTTTGTAACCTTGCCATGCCACGACACATAATAAGCTGCAAATCTCTGTAACCATCTTCCCCTTTTTATCATAATCCGATAGGGGTCTTGTAAAGATATGCAACTTGGAATTCTACAAACTACAAACATTATATCCCACTACCAACCAGCCTTACCAATGACTTAAATTACCCTCCATGACGCATAATAAGAAAAATGAATTTAAGTAGTAGAAACTTAAACTAGCAGTAGTAATAATGACTTAGTAGTAGTAAATGGAAATCTTCCTCTCAAGTGGTGCATGAACATATCCTGATGGTTAAACATTTTTGTTATCCCACTATTTTAATCCATTATACAACTATAATCTATACCAAGATGCTAGAAAATAAGAAGAATCATAAAGAGAGAAAGTAGAGAGAGAAACAAGAGAATATTAGATTAGAGAGAGTTTGGAGGATTTCAAGTGAAGTGAAATGTAACCAACACCCTTCACCAAGTGTGGTGAAGGGATATTTATACCATTTTGCCTTAAGCTTCTAAAAATGGCATTTTTTTTGGGGCGACTTTATAGCTAAAATTTAGATAAAAATTAGAAAAATAATAAAAGAATAATAAAAAAATAAATATTAAAATAAAAAAAAATAATGGGGGAAAGTGTTAAGTATAAATAAAAATAGTCATATATTAAAGGAGGTAATACTATTGTTATGATCTTGGTCTTTCTAACGGGCCGGGCTTGGTATAACTTAGGCTTTAAGCCCGAAACATAGACAATATTAGATTACAATCCAAGCCCGTTGAACCCGACTAGCCAATTACAATACAAGACCTATTTTGACTTTCTAAGACCGATAACATTATTGTTTGACTTAATATAATTAAGGCTAACAATCTCCCCTAATGTTGAGGTCTCTTTCTTCAAACTCCTTCGAACCACCGATGACATTGAAGATATGACGTTTGACGTTTATGCTTTGCCTTGTTATGGTCTTGTCTTGTTTGTAACGGCTTTCTTCATTCATGCTAAAACTATGTCTATGAATTCCCAAATCTCAACAGCGTTTCTTTAGCATCGTTAATCCTATATTCAGTTCTTTGGCGGCTTGTGTTATCGGCATGTAGAAATAATTTGAAATTGTTTCTCTACTTAGCATATTTCTTAAACTTGCATTATATACCTTAGCATTATCTACCTTCATCTCTTCATTGTGGTTCCTCTTCTGTGTGTTCATCATATTCTCTCCAATGACATTCGTATCCTTGGTATACGCTTTCATAAGTGTTTGATTTTCATCAACAAGCCCACATGTGTTAAACATTGACATATCTTGATTCTCCAAACTCACGAATCCATTTTCGATTCCATAGACACAACTCATAGATTCATCTGTGTACCTCATATGATCTTCATATAACATTGTTAGGAAAACAAACAAGACAAAACACATAATATATAGATAAAAAACAATGATATATAACACAACCTGTGGAGAAATACAGTGCATCATTCAAGACGATATCCATAAAATTATCACTTTCAAATCCATTATTATCATAACAACTGTTGCATCTAATATCCGGCAAACTACATAATTTACACAAAAACAAATTAAGAATTAAATTAACTTACACCAAGTATCAACTTAACAAAATATGAAGTAAAAGACAATAACAAATCCTAACATTACCTGAACTCAAGTGGGTTTGGAGACATATCTTGATTCTCCAAACTCATGAATCGATTATCAGTTCCATAGACACTACTCATAGATTCATCTGTGTACGTCATATGATCTACATATAATATTGTTAGAAAAAAAAACAAGACAAAACACATAATATATAAATAAAAAAAACAATGATATATAACACAACCTGTGGAGAAATACAGTGGATCATTCGAGACATAATCCATGCTTGTTTTGTAATGTTTCTTGCTTTTATTTGTTCAAACTTGCATGAAATGAAAAGGAAGGGGATAAGAATGAGTTTACCGAAGAAATATATAGAAATTTATACTAAATGATAAATCTAATAGTGAGTTTGTTCAACTTACTAGTGTTTAACGCTAAAATGTTAAGTTAATCATGACGTGAAAGTATTTACAGCAATAAGTATTGAATGGGGAAAAAATAACTATCATAAAAGGTAAAGGATTTTATAATTAATGATAAAGGAAGGGGGAAGAGAATGAGTTTACCGAACAAATATATAGAAATCTATAATAAATGATAAATTTAATGGTGAGTCTCTTCATGTTACTAGAGTTTAATGCTAAAATGTTAAGTTAATCACGACGTGAAAATATTTACGAGTTTTTAACCAAGTGGTGATGTTTTAAAAAAATATTTACAAAAAATGGTTGTTTCGGAAATATTATCCAAATCATGGTAGTAATATTTTAAATAAACCATAACATTCGCTATTATTCTTAAGGTCAGTCTTATTTCATGTTTTCTTAATGATTTCATATATTTGTAACAAAAAAAAATGATAAATGCAATTATAGTATATTATTTGCACTTTTGTTGGGAATTAAAGATTTGATGAGACAAAAGAACAAAAGAATGAAACAAGAGGAACTAATTTGACATTATGGAATTCTACAAAAGATGGAGGATTCTACAAGATATGCTAAAGAAGGAAACAAGATCAAGATTAATTTTGAAAACAAAGATTAGTCAAACATTAATGTTGGAGATTAATGCTGATTTATTAGTTTCCTAATTCAAATAGAAGACTGAAGTTAATGCTGATTAGTCAAACAGAAGACTGAGGTTAATGCTAATTGACTGAAGTTAATGCTGATTAGTCAAAAAGAATACTGCAGTTAATGCTAATTGACAAGAATTGGTTATGGAGTTTATTTGGTATCACTTATTTGAGATTGAAATAGGTTTCACGAAGGAGTCTACTTATTTTATCTTGAAATTGGGGTTGGGTGGTTGCATGATTTCAATGATAACTTGCTTGAAAGAATACGAATTATGATTGGGACTTGGTTTATCTAGTTTCCAGCGGTCAAGGGGTGGTTGGTTGAGGACCTGGTAAACTATCACTTAAAGGAGTTACGTTGTAGTGCTCAGTGTCACACGAAGATGTCGATGTGAATAAATTCAAGAGGTGATGTGTTTTTAGAGATTTGATCAACACAAATTCTCTACACCATTTTTTAATCTACAACAGTGCAAGCTTAAGTAACAAATTTAGGGGATTTTACTTTAGTTTCAAGTTTGGTATATCAAGTGTACTTCATCAGTAATCATTACAAAAAGCCTATAGAATTTGAAGATTCAAGAGATGGCTAACATATTGGTTTCAGGGGAAGCTTAATTGACAAAATGTTTAACCATCAGGATATGTTCATGCACCACTTGAGAGGAAGATTTTCATTTACTGCTGCTAAGTCATTATTACTACTGCTAGTTTAAGTTTCTACTGCTTAGATTCATTTTTCTTATTATGCGTCATGGAGGGTAATTTGAGTCAATGGAAGGCTGGATTGGTAGTGTGATATATGGTTTGTAGTTGTAAAGATCCAAGTTACATATCTTCACAAGACCCCTATTGGATTATGATAAAAAGGGGAAGATGATTACAGAGATTTGCAGCTTATTATGTATGGTGGCATGGCAAGGTTACAAAGGAAATCTGAATTAAGGGGAAGTTTGTTTCATTCAAGGAGATCTATGATCTCAACTTCAGGGGAAGCTTTGATTTCATCAGGCTTTATAATCAAGTTCGTGCAAGAACATTGTTTGTTTTGTCATCATCAAATAAGGAAAGATTGTTGGGAATTATAGATTTGATGAGACAAATGAACAAAAGAATGAAACAAGAGGGACTAATTTAACATTATGGAATTCTACAAAAGATGGATGATTCTACAAGATATGCTAAAGAAGGATACAAGATCAAGATTAATGTTGAAGATAAAGATTAGTCAAACATTAATGTTGAAGATTAATGTTGATTTATTAGTTTCCTAATTCAAAAAGGGGAGGAGAATGACTTTACCGAAGAAATATATCAGAAATTATACTAAATGATAAATTTATTGGCGAGTTTTTTCATGTTAATAGAGTTTAATGCTAAAATGTTAAGTTAATCACGATGTCAAAGGAATTTTACAGTTAATAAGTATTGAATGAAAAAAAAACAATAAACTTATCATAAATGTTTACTTAAAAAATTAACCATTATTGGTTTGACTTTATGTCAAAGTATTTTTAACTTCCAACTTTTACCTAACTACACTGTAATGTGCTCAAGTGTTCCACCACTGCCCCGCACGTGCTCAAAGTCAACAATCAGTCAAACTCTTCTCAAATGATTTTCCCTCCCAATTCCTAACAGATTTTCCTGCGCATTTCTACTCACTTCTACTACATAACTACTTGTTTCTAGCTCATTTGTTCATGATTGTAGTTTTCTCACTTTTCTCTCTATAATTCACACTTATAATTCATCATTCGTATAACAAATCCATTTGATCTTTAATTTCATGTTTCCTCTTCTTACTTGGAGAATACCTAATTGATGTCAATTATCTTCCATTTATGTTACAACTAGTTAAGCTCATTACAATTGGTAATCAGAGTCCTTTCTTGGTAACAAATTTAGTTACAATTATTGTTACACTTCCGACGAGTTAGTTACTTTTCTGATCACTTTCACTAAACAAATCCAATCATATGCACAGTACAATGGTTAATACACGATCATCTGAGGGAGGAAATGGTGCTCCTAACAATGGATTATCCACTATTAATCTCAACAAAACCTTATCTGCCATTTAGAGGTCAATAGAACAGATTAATGGAAACATTAATGGATTGTTAACTTTTTAGCAGTTTGCTACTGGTGAGCTTAATAGGCTCACTAATGAGGAAGGGACAAGTAATAAAGGAGGCTCAGGTTCACAGTATGGAAGACTTACAAAGTTTGAGTTCCTTAATTTTATGGAGAGGATGTGCAAGGGTGGTTGTATAGAGTGAATCAGTTCTTCCTACTGGACTCCATTGTTGATGACCAGAAAGTAAGGTTACTTTCCATGCACATGTTTGATAAGGCACTCAATTGGCATAAACAGTTCATTAGGAAAATTGTGAGAATGTTCAATGGACTGTGTATGAGAGAGAGGTTCAGAATGTATGTTGACTATAGACAATTAAACAAGTATATTGTTAAGGACAAGTTTCCTATACTAGTGGTGGAAGAATTATTGGATGAATTATAGGGTGCTCATTTCTTTTCTAAGCTTGATTTAAGGTCATGCTATCATCAGATAAGGATGCATGAAGATGAGATTGAGAAGACAGCCTTTAGAACTCATGAGGGGCATTATGAGTTCCTTGTCATGCCATTTGGTTTAACAAATACACCCTCAACATTTCAATCCCTCATGAAAACTGTGTCTAACCGTTCCTAAGGCACTTTACACTGGTATTTTTTGATGATATACTAGTGTATAATGCTACATTGGAAGCACATTTGTAACATCTTTAGCTGATTTTACAAGCTATGAGATAGAATTCCCTATATGCAAAGATGAGTAAGTGCCTATTTGCTCCTAAGCAAGTAGAATATCTTGGTCATATTATATCTGGGAAAGGAATTTCAACAGATCCTTCTAAGATCAAAGCAATGCAGAATTGCCCAACACCAGTCAATGTGAAACAGTTGAGGGGATTCCATGGATTAACTCGATACTACATGAGATTCATTAGGAATTATGTTATTATAAGCAAATCCTTAACTACCTTGTTGAAGAAAAACTCTTTTGCTTGGAATTCCAGTGCTTAATGAGCTTTTTGAGGAGCTAACACTAGCTATGACCCCAGCTCCGGTGTTAGCATTACCTGATTTTAATAAACCATTCACACACTCCTAGAGACTGATGCTTCATGCATGGGAATTGGGATAATTTTGTAGCAAGGTGGCCATCCTATAGCATACCTCATCAAATCCTTATCTCCTAAACACCAGCCTTTGTCAACCTATGAGAAAGAGTTTTATGCGGTCTTAATGGCCTTGGAAAAATGGAGGGGATATCTCTTGGATAGGCATTTTAAAATAAAAACAGACCATTTTCGCCTTAAACATCTCCTAGACCAAAGGTTAACAACTCCTTTTTAAGCTAAATGGCATCCCAAATTATTGGGCTATGACTATGAGATATCATACAAAAAGGTAAGTGAAAACACTGCTGTTGATGCCTCTCAAGGATTTTTAGTGGTTCAGAATTGTGTTCACTCATCCTTAGCACAGTCACTAGTAACTTGTTGCGGAAAATAAAAGATAGTTAGGTGGCAGATGTGGATCTTTAGTTATTGATCAAGCAGATTAGAGATAACACTTACACTGGTACCAAGTACACCTAGACCAATGGAGAACTAAGAAGGAAGGGCAAATTGGTTATTGGAAGTGATGAATAGCTAAGAAAGGCATCGGTGACATACTTCCATTGTGACCCAATTGGAGGCCATTCAGGAGTGCATGTTACACTTCAGAAGATGGGTACTGTTTTGTGATGGAGAGGTATAAAGAAACTTATTAAAAAAGTTGTGGCTGAGTGTGATGTCTACCAAAGGAATAAGTCAGATTTGGCAGCTTTCCCTGGCTACCTTCAACCTTTACCAATTCCTACCAAGGTATAACATGACATATCCATAGACTTCATTGAAGCGTTGCCTCCTTCTATAGGCAAAACAGTTTTTGTTTGTGGTGATTGATAGGCTGACCAAATATGCCCATTTCATTCCTATGAGTCACCTATTCATTGCTAGTCAAGTAGCTTAAGTCTTTATGGGTAATGTCTATAAACTACATGGTATGCCAAACACCATTGTTAGTGACAGGGATAAAATTTTCATCAGTCAATTCTGGCTATCCTTGTTCAAAGTCATGTTGGTACAATTGAATTTATCTACTGCCTATCATCCTCAGACAGATGGTCAGACAAAGGTAGTCAATAAGTGTATGGAATGTTTCATGAGGTATATGACTGGTGAAAAACCAAAAGAGTGGGTTAAGTGGGTCTCTTTGGCTGAATATTGGTACATATTGGTACAATACCAATTTACATAGCTCGCCACACACCACTCCCTTTGATATAGTATATGGTCAACCACCTAACCTTAATCTACCCTATATAGCTAGTACTATTTTTGGTGAAGAGATGGACAGAGCTATATCCATGTTGCAGTTCCATCTCAAGAGATCTCGGGAAAGAATAAAAAACATGACTGATAAGAATAGGAGTGACAGGAATTTTGAGGTGGGAATGCAGATGTATTTGAAGTTGCAATCAAGCAGCAAGGCAAGGAACACAGCACAAATTTGCAGCCAAGTTTTATGGACCCTTTCTCATCCTTGCAAAAGTTGGGAAGGTTGCTTACAAATTGCAATTGCCTGAGAATAGTCAAATCCATCATGTCTTTCATGTTTCTCAGCTAAAGCTGTGTAAGGGAACAAATCATCAAGTTGGAAGCTTGCTTGAATATGGTCGAGATGGAGTACTTAGTGTGGAACTTGAAGCAATTATTGGAAAAAGACTAGGGAAACTTCATAATAAGGCTATTTTATATGTCCTAGTCAAGTGGGTCAACCAAGCTGAAGAAGATGCAACTTGATAGCTATACACTGATCTTATCAAGAGGTTTCCATGGATGGAACTACATTCTTGAGGACAAGAATTCTTGAGGGAAAGAATGTTAAGGGGGAAGGATTGTAATATGCTCAAGTGTTCACACATGCCCCGCACTTTCTCAAAGTCAACAATCAGTCAGCTGACTTCATTGTCGTTGATTATGAGGTTAATTCTTTAGTTCCCCTTATACTTGGGAGACCTTTCTTGAGGACAGCTCATGCTCTTATCGATGTACATGGAGAAGAGCTTATTTTGAGAGATGATGATGAGAGGCTGATTTTTAAGCCCAATGGTAGGCATGGTAAAGAGTCAGCCCATATGATTGACATCTGCGACTCTACATTCGAGGACCTAATTTAGAAAGTGTTTCATCCCACGAGTGGCATTCCCACTCCTACTTTTGAGCCTTTGATCGAGTTTTTCTCCCCATCACCTACACCCTCCGAGGGTAGTGATCTTCTCTTGGGAGAGACCGACACACTTATTCGTTCTTATGATAATTCTTGGCTCGAGCTTGAATCTTTTTGCTTTGAAATGGAAGAGAAGAGTAATGGCAGTCCCACTTCTCTTTCTGTTATTTCTCTTCCAATATATGAGGCATTTTCTTTTGAAAATCATACAAAAGAGAAGAGTAGTGGCAGTACCACTACTCATTCTTATCTTTCTCTTCTTGTGTATGATTCATTTAGATTTGATCTTACTGGTGATCATATTCTTCCTACTAAAAGGAGTGACTTTCTTTCTGAGGAGTTCACCTATGAACTTTCTCATATCATATCTCTACCAGAGTATGATTCTTTCCATTTTGGAAATGAGGATATAGTTATTTCCTTGAGTGGCAGTCCCACTCATTCTTCTGATTCTACTATCGGTTTTCCTTCCCAGTCTCTTACCTCATTCAAGGATATTGACTTACTATTGGAAGAGACCGACACTTTTCTTGATTCAATACCTCTGTATATTGATGATGGAATATGTGATTCCGAGGGTGATATCTTATTCCTTGACAATTCATTAAAGGATGAACCCTCAGAAATTGAGGAGTCTAATCCTAAGACTCCCAATTCTGTTGACTTATTACTCATTGGTGAGTCAAGTCTCATTAAAGAGGCCTTTAAGAATGATTCTTGTCCATCATTTCCTTCCGAAAATGAGGACAAAGTTTTTAATCCAGGCATTCCATGCTGATGCTCAATTATTTTTGTCACCAAGATGATGTATTTTTGTAGGTCTTAAGTCTTCACCCATGAGGTAAGTACCTTTACTCCTCTTGTGATGCTGATAGTTAGCTATTCCTCTCCTTAGAGGAAAACATTGATGACTTTATTTACCTTTCTTTTCTAAGGAGGTCAAAGATGGTTCAATCCGAGATACCATTATTATGGGTACACTCTGACTCTAGGGAATTTTCACCTTCGGGGCTATAATGCTTTCAAGCTTATCATTAAGGAAAGCCCGATGATGATTCTTCCATTCTTCTTCTTCTTCTTCCCCCATGGAGAGGACAACGTTTCTTTCAATGTCCTATACCTTCATTTCTATCCCCCCATGAGCAACCTAATTCAAGTGCGAGTCAGGCTCATAACTCGGTTAACAAAAACAAGCGCTTCGTGGGTGGCAACCCATGCTTATCCTAATATAACTATAATAGTAGTAATAAATAAGTGTGATGTGAGGAGGTTCGCCTCTTCCTTTCTTGTGTTTCGTGGTTTGTGTTGTATGTCCAAGATTGCCCTGGATTATAAAGACTCTTGTGCTCGTGGTTTTGTCCTTTGTTCACTCGAGCATCAATCCTTTGCATGGTTATGGGAATCCAATATCCTAAATCTTATCGACTAACGTTTATCTATTAGCATAATTAATAAACGGCTTTAGATTTACGTAGAGACCCTTCTTAAAACATTGAGGACAATGTTCAGTTCTAGTATGGGGGGAATCTATTGATTTGATTGTGCATGCAGTCGTTGTTTTTACGTAATCCCATTTTTACCCCCAAAATTAAAAAAAAATTGTCATTTTATGAAGAAAAAAAAAAAATTCCAAAAATAAAATGAGTGTTTTGTCACAATGTTTGACTTTCCTGCTGGGTAGAATAAGAATAAATTTTGACTCAATCGAGCGTGTTAAGTTCTTAGTTTTGTCCCTTAACCTTTATAAACGTTAGCTTTTGCTAGTTTTTTATACAAGAAGCTTTAAAACGCGAATTCTAGCTTTAAAAAGCCAAGAGTTTGCAAGTTTCCATAATAGACTTTAAATATGCAAAGCTTGTTTTTATTAGACTAAGCATTCGCGGAACTTTTTAGTAAAGATTTTAAATTTGCGAAGAACGGAAAATGATAGAGTTTGCAGCATCTTGCCGGCTCACAACCGATGTTGCAGCCTTCTAAAAAGTCGAAGATTTCCTTAGTTTGAAGGATGTATAAATATATTAAGTGTAATATATGTGATTTAATAAATATAGGGAAAATCTATTTTTCTTAAATTTAAATATGCTTTTGAACTAAGACTATGTTGTTTTAAGTTGTGGTTTTCCTAAAATTGTTTATTTAACGGGAAGCCTAAGAGTTTTTGAAACCGAAGGTCCGTGAGTTCCGATACTATTCTCTGTAGGGTGTCAAAAGCCTGGTCACCTAAGCCGGTCTCGGCTGGGATGTGCCGAGAAGAAAGTCGCTACATGGAATGATCTCGCCTTTAAAATCATAATTCTTGGGTGGAACGTGATGCATAGAAATATTGCAATTTTCTTAAAAATTTTGATCTATGGTTGAAATTCAAATGACACATTCACCTAATATATAATAATTGTCGGGAATGAAAAGTTTCACAAGTTACAAGTATGAGTAGTGTTAGCATCTTAACTTATATTTAACGGTGATTTCGTTTTTAAGCTTGGTTTGAGACAAGTGAAAAAATCGGGGACGACGAATTTATCCTTTTTGGGCATTTTATGATTGAAGTGTTTCTTGTTCTATGACCCAAAAAAATAGCGAAAGTCCAAACATTCTATTTAGTTGGTTAAAAAGAAAAGTAAAAAAAAAATGAGAAAAAGGAAAAATAAAAAAAATATGTGTGGTAATAAGTGTAAATATTTTAAAATGGTCAAAACGGGGCTTTTCAAAACTAATGATTCTTTAATTCCCTTTGATGAACACTTAGCTATTTTTGAGGTAATTAGTCGAGGGGGATTGAGATTCTTGGTTTTCAAAGAGTTTACTTATGGCATTGCGTGAGGACACGGCAATAGTTTAGTATGGGGGATTTTGGTATGTGCTTAATTACACATACCTTTTACCTATAAAAATGACCCTAAATGACCAAAAACGGACATAAAATGCCATATATATGCTTGTTTTGCTTTGTATACTATGCAGGTAATGGATATTCACTAAAGGACAAAAACGAAGCAAAAACCGACAAAACCGAGCATGGGAATGGAAAGAGCGTAAAAAATCAAAGCCAAAGACGTGTGCATCTTAAATGGGCCAGCCCACACCCACGTTAATGGGCCAAGTCAGCCCATTAAGCCTTTTATATAATTAAAAGCCCATGATAAAAGCCTAAATCTAATTACTTTAAACCCGGGCCAAATTAAATAACCAAAGCCCAAATATAAGCCCAACATACCCTTAACCATAACACCTTTACCCCTTTTCACCGTTAGTCCTTAGATACTAACATAGTTAGTCCCTAACCATTTTTACCATTAGTCCCTAAACCTAACAAACCCCTAACCCCGTTATCCCTTTTACCCTGCTCAAACTTTATAAACAAAAACCCATTTTACTTGTCAAACCCAAACACTATTCACCATCTCTTTCCCTCTTTTTCTCTGCAACCAGACGAACCCTCTCAACCCCACTCAAAACCCCACCCTAGAAGAGGAAAACTCCACCTTAGCAATCCCATGATAATTTATTAGTGGATGGCAATTAAGGGCTGAGATGATGATAAAAGAAGCACAACGGGAATCAAGGGCTCAGATTTAAGATTGAAGGCAACTCTCAACTCCTCACACAATTTTCAGCTGTAAGTCTATAGTGTTTCAACGTACCGACCTCCAGCTAGCTTATGTGTTTGACCCTTAAATAGCATTGTACTTCAGTTTAAGTTTAAGTGAAATTTTAAGTCTTTATGTTTAAAATTTCTGTGTTTTTATGGTAATGATACATATCGTTTTTGAAAAAATGGTTTAATATGCTTCATTAAGCTCTTGGTTCTCTTATATTGACAGTTGTTTTAATTAATCTATATTAAGATTTTCCATAGCTTGTTGAGTTTAACAGCTAATTTTCACCGCAAAAAATCACCCAAAAAGAGATAAGTCTAAGGATGATAAGGCGAACTTTTGATAGGCTTATGGGTTTTACCAGCTTGTTTCTAACAAGCTGGAGCTTGTAGATAAGCTCTAAAGAGCAATACAGTCCTTATTTAAGCAAAGGACAATGTACTTCTCCTTTTTCTCTGATGTGGTTAGACCATTGTAAGTTTAGTACGTTGCATGTTATTTTTTGCATATTGTGCCAAGATTGCTGACCGCCAAGAGTATAAGTAAGCTTTATTTCTGCCCTTAATATGTGCTATTAACATTGGCTGTACAATTTTAATAGCTTATTAGTGCATTCCGCTCTCGAGATTTATCGTGAAGACTTTGAATCATAATCTGTTTTGGCTTATCTCTTGATCAGTTTTTCGTGAAGCTGGGTTCTTGATAGTGTTATCATCTAGAACCATGTGTAGCAGATCAAGTGAGAAAGAACCACAACAATCTACTCAAATGTACGCCTTTAATATCGCAGAGTTGTTGGACTCTTTATTCTAGAGTCAGTTCATAGTAGCGCTGAGATTTCTATGAGCTCTTCGCCGTGTTATATTGTCTTCACTTATCTATAATCACTAAGTTGCACTAATATTCTGTTTTTCCGAATTTTAGTCGAAAGATGTCGGTTTTTAAGGTCTGATCCTCGCGCATTAAGATATTTCACTAGAGTTTTTTTACTATTTGTATAAAACGGCTCCTGTGTTTTTCGGGATAATTGAAGAGTAGTTATGTTGATTAAAATTGGTGTTAGACTGCTGTTGGCTTTCAAGTCTGTTTAAATAAGCTCTAGTTTAAGTCTTTAATACTAGTTTTCTTAAGTTTTTCAATTAGTTTTATTTATGTTATTATAGTCTGTTTAATCAAATCCAAACTCTGTTAGTTTACTCAATTGTGCTTTAAAACTGCTTAATTTGATAATCTTCTTACACTAGGTGTGATTGTGGATTGACATGTTATTATGTGCTATAAATCTGTTTCTTATGCATCATTAAAAATCTGTTTTGAGTCATTTTCTTTTGGAAAAGCCTTTTAAGTATTTTAGCCAAAAATCAGTCAAGTAAATGGATTATTTTAAAAGTCATATATTGCCGATCATTTGAGGTTAGAATTTAGCTTAATGTTGGTTAGATTTGATTGAGTTTAGCTTATTCTAGTCTTATTTCCATCTGTTTTAAGTTTTCAGTTTGTCAAAAATGTTTTTAAGCTATAAAAGAGTCAATTCATACCAGAAGTCCAAAAACATGTAGTGTAGTCTGTCACTTTCATCTCATTTTTCTATCTTATTTTCTAAACCTTTTGCTTAATTCCTGCTTATTTGTGTTCCTTGAGTTCACCACTTTATCTATTTTTTAACTTTTAGCTTTCACCTAGTGCTTTTTAGTCTTAATATTAGCTTAAAAAGTGTGTCAAGAGTCCTTTAAAAGCCTTTTTATAGTCAAAATGTCTTAATTCTTTTAACTGCTTTTAATCTTATTTGTTTGCTTATTTCTTGTCACTAGTGCTTATTGAGTCTAGAGTTAGGACTGTTTTTAGCTTTTTAGTTTCTATAAGCTCATTGAGTCCAAAAAGCTCAAATAGTTTTAACAAGCTTTTAAGTCTAAAAAGTCCAAACTGTCACTTTAATTCGTGCTTATTTTAGCTTATTGTTAAGTTCTGTCAAAAAGTTCTTTATTATAGTTTCTTAGTTTAGCTTATTTTTAGCTTTTTCAAAAAGAAAATTTGTAAAATAAAAATGTTAGGCCATATAGGGAAGTCCTAGGCTCGAACCTAGGACCTCAACCATAACAACCCAACACCTGAACCATTGCGCCCTTGGGTCATTTCTGTTAGACCCTTGGGCCATTTGGTTTATACGGTTTAATTTCAGTTTTAGCTTTTAGGCTTATTAGCTTATTTACATCTTATTAGGTTTAGCTTATTTTCCCATTTTATTTTTCTTACATTAGTAATACTTTAATGCATTTTTAGTAATTTTTCCAAATTTTTATAAATTAGTTTAATATTTTTTTATAATATTTTTAGATTAAATTAGTTTTTAATTCATAAAAAATAAAATAAAAGTCAAAAAAATATAATTATTTTTCCTAAAATTATTTTTAATCATTTAGGGGGACTATTTGATTTGAAATTTGCCCTTGTTAGGATTTAATAAATTTGATTATTTAGTTTTTTTAGTCGCGTTTTTAGTTTTTGCTAGTTAATATTTTCTTTATTTTATAAATTTATTTTAAGACATTTAGGTTTTATAAACTTTGAATTGTAAGTTTTTTTAGAGTTTATTTGCTTTACTTTTGCTTGCCGTTAGTCCGTTAAGTTCCCCTGGTACGTGTTAATTGTAGTTTTTAAATTTATTTGTGCCTTTAATTCTTTCACACACACGCACACACACACACACACACACACACACACACACACACACACACATATATATATATATATATATATATATATATATATATATATATATATATATATATATATATATATATATATATATATATATATATATATATATATACATATATATATATATATATATATACATATATATATATATATATATATATATATATACATATATATATATATATATATATATATATATATATATATATATATATATATATATATATATATATATATATTTGAGGGGGTTTTGACGAACATCAAAATGGCGCCGCTGCCGGGGAACTTCATTCATACACAAGTAGATCCAAGACCTATAACCTTCTCCTACATATATAAATAGGGCCATTAGGGCAGCCATTATTGCATCTTTTTCCCTTGTAATTTACAGCTTATTTTAAGTTAATGTTAGTTTCTTTTCAAGTCTTGTAATGTTTTTTAAAGTTTAATGAAAGCTTGATGTTTTTATGTTCATGTTTCATTGTGTTTAAAAATGGTTTGATAAGCATCTTATAAGCTCTTGTTCTCTTAAACTTAAGTTGTTTTACTTAAGAAATATAAGTTTTTCCATAAGCTTAAAGAGTTTAAGTTGTTTTCACCAAAAATCCACCCCTAAAATACTTCAGCTTGTTTGTGGAAGATAAGCCGGATTTGGAAGGGCTTATAGGACCTCACTAGCTTGTTTTTAAACAAGCTAGAGCTTGTAGAAAAAGCTCTAAGAGCAATTTATGTCCTTGTTTAAGCAAAGGACTTAGTAAGTTCTCATTTACAGTTTTTTACTTATTTACTGTCTCAGCTTATTAGACTGCTTATTTTCTGCTTTTTACTGCTTATTTATGCTTATTTATGTTGTCTATTGCTTATTGATGCTTGCTTATTGTTTAAATCTCTTTTGTTCATGTTTTGATATAAACAGCCATATATTAGCTTAAAACTACTCATTCTTATTTGCTTATTTTCAGTGCTTATCTCTATATTCTTGTTGCTTATTTGTCCTTATTTTCCTTATGTTTAATCTGTTTTTAGTTGTTACAACTTTTCTAAGTCTGTTTCAAGCTTAAAATGAATTTTTAAATTTAAAAGGGTGTTTGGCACAAGCAGCACTAACACTAACCCATGTTAGTGCTGCTTGAGTCTCTTTTGACTTAAAATCCATCTTTGTTAAGCTCTTTTATGTTGTTTTGATCAGCTTTTATAAGTTTTTAAAGTTAAAATTAAGTTTTAAGGTTTAGTCTTCATATTATTAGAATATGAGGGTTTGAAGTTCTTGAAACCAGCTTATATGCTAAGCTTCTCATAATACACGCATTTTAAATGTTTGTTTTTGTTGTATTTGACCTCTATATGTATCAGATTAGAGTTCCTAAGTTTTGCAAGTGTCATTTGAAATTTTAAGTTCTAATTTGTCAAGTTAAGGTTTCAATTTTACAAGCTTAAACACCACTTTTCAATCTCAAATTTAGGTTATTATAAGTTTATTTTAGGTTTTGAATTTCATAGCTTAAGCTCATTAGGTGACAAACTTAATCTGTTTAAGCTTATTTTGAAATTTAGCCTTCATCTACTTAGCTTAATTTAGGGCTGCACTTAGCCCTTTAGTCTTTTAGAAAAACTTGAAAAAACCAAAACATAGGATTTTAGTTAAACTGCCATTTTCATAAGTCATTTTCTAGCTCATTAGTGATCCCAAATGCTTAATTTTTGCTTCTTCTTATAGCTAATATACATAAGCGTTAATCTGTTAAAAAATTTTTAAGGTTTAGATTTTAGCTTTACTAGCTTAAAAGTGCCTTTGTAGTCTGTTTTATAACTTTTCTCCAAAACTGCTTATTTGCTTTTCAAGAGCTTTCTAGCTTATTTAAATGCTTATGTTTTAGTTAGGTTTGCTTATTAGGTTAGGTTTAAGTTTCTAGTAGCTTATTTAGTCTGAGGTTTAGCTTATAGAAGCTTGTTGCACAATTTGTTAAGGCTAAAAGCTTTTAAGCTTTTTAGGCCATTTTTGTCTCTTGTTTAAGCTTATTTCTGGCTTATTTTAAGTTTCTGAAAAAAAAAAAATTAAAGTGCTTATTTTAGTCTAATCTAGATTTTTCAAAAAGAAAATTTGCAAAATAAAAATGTTAGGCCGTATAGGGAAATCTCAGGTTTCGAACCCGAGACCTCTACCTTAACAGCCCAACACTTTAACCACTGCGCCCTTAGGACTTTTACATTAGTCCTTCATACCATTTTTCTTTTAAGCCATTTTGCAAGTTTAAGCTTTCAGCCCTTTTAGGCTTATTTCCAGCTTATTCAAATAAGCTGGTGAACCCATTTTATTTTTCTTAAGTTTAGAATAGATAAAAGTACTTTCCTTAATTTTTTTAGATTTTTATAAATTAGTTTAATATTTTTTATAATATTTTTAGATTAAATTAGTTTTTAATTCATAAAAAATAAAATAAAAGTCAAAAAAATATAATTATTTTTTCTAAAATTATTTTTAATCATTTGGATTTTTAGATTTGAAATTTTCATTTTTAGGGTAAAAATCCAATAATTTATGTTTTTAGTCGCGTTTTTAGAATCCCGTTAACGTTTTCGTGCTTAATTCGTAATTGCTTTATTTTTTGCAGGCCTTTGCTTGTTTTTGCATTATATTTGTAGAAATAGAAACCAAATCAAACCTTGAATATTCAATCACTCGATTACGAACTTAAACGTGATTCTCAAATTCACACTTCGTTGGGACTACGACACGGAAGGTTTTGAAATTTACTTTGGTTAAAAGTAATTTTTTAAAATCCTTTTGGAATACTTCTTATACTATTTGATATTCGGTATTTTAGTTATATATATATATATACTATTATATTCCTCAAATCACACACACATATTTTGTAACACCCCCAAAATGGGTCGCAGCGGAATAAGGATCCGGGGCATGTTACTTCAAGATCAACAGCACAAG
>BQNB010109375.1:0-22765 GCA_026074375.1 Tanacetum coccineum
AAGTCCCTACTATCATGAACCGTTAAATTACCTCGTAGAGGTAAGCGCTAGTGTTGTGGATAGATCTATCGGGACTAACAATCCCTACCTGGAATTTCTGGTCACAAGTTGATCATGGTGCATTTAACATTTAGAGAACTGTAGACTGTTTTGGTAGACACCCTACCTATTTGGGGCAGACAGACAGTTAAGGCTTCATGAGCTTAGTGCAATAATATATAATTAGACTTGGTGAATTTGTTTCTCTTGTCTACATTACTTGTTTTGGACTTCGGAATATGTACTTAGTCCACCATTACTTAAGTCTTGTGGTCCACTTTTAAATACTTCTTGATTTACTGAATCACTACTTGAATTTCGGATGGATTTCGGAAATAACACTTTTAAATGTTGTAACGCTACTTTTCTTCTGAAATATTTCTTAAATTATTTCAATACTGCTTTTTACTTAAACCTATGAATTCACCAACATTATTGTTGACATTTTAGCATGTATTTTCAGGTTACTATTTTGCTAGTGGAGCATTGGGAGCATTCGAGTCGCGCGAATATATATGTTTTTGAAGGCTTAATAACTTGAGTACTATTTGACAAACGTTTTGACAATGTTTTCTAATACATTATAAATGGAACCTATTTAACTCTGACATTTTTAATTAAATTAAATGTGACATTTTATTAAATGTCTCTTTTGAGGTCGTTTTCTGTGACTTGTATTTTGTGCCTTAAAGTCGCACCCCAATGTTACTATTCCGCTGCCGTCTGATTTTGGGGGTGTGACAGATTGGTATCAGAGCACTGGTTGTAGAGAACTAGGTCGTTTTCAAAACCTAGACTATAACCGTTTTTCGAAAACTTTTAAGAATCTTTCATCATTGTCCGATATCCGCACGCGCATGCTCCCTGATCCTTTATAAGCTCTATTTTGTATCTCTACTACTATTATATGGATAACGAGTATTTAATACTTGCTTATGATTTCGCTTTCTTACGTTTATCGTATGACGCCTTACTATTTACCTTATATTAGTCAGTTATATAAATATTGATCACTCTGATTATCCCGTACTTTCTGATTTCTCAATTACTCCCTCGAACACCAATTTCGATTACTTTACCACTCCACTTTGAGTTGGAACACTCTTCCTATGCTTTTGATCGTATATGTTGTTTCGTAATCTATTGTTTTGATATCGTGTTTTTGTGCCGGCGATACTTAGGTAGGATGATTTATAATCATCTTATTGAAATGAATTAGGACGCTTCTTCATTTGAATAAGGAAATTATAAATTACCGAACCATAAGTTTATAAATTCTTACTTACAAGGATTGGGACGCCTCTTTTTGTAAGTGACAAATTATAAATGAGTGGGCTTATGTTTATCCGACATAGCGTGTGTTCGTCCGTATGAATCATTCCTTGGGCTATGAATTTCTTTCGACTCGTGCTTTGTTATATGGATTTTTCCGAATGTGTATCGACCGCCGCGAACTTGATAATCTAATAGTAATAAATCATTAACCACTTTCAAGAATTGACGACTTGTTAAATTCTTCGTTCCAATGGCTTTTCTTCGAGTCATGTATTCCATCCTTCCATTTGAAGATTCTCATTACATTTGATTCATTCGCTCATATCGATTGCATATATCCTATGCTTTGACCTTTGTTCACTCAAATTTTCGTTGGAACCTCGACGATGACCTAGGTATATCCACTCATCTAATCACTAGTAAATCAAGGACGAATAAAACAAATTGAGCACCGGGACGGCGCTCTCTTAAGGTGGGAAGACTGAGTTCTTACGATTATCCCATTTTTTCTTTTAGCACGCCAAATGCTCGTTTCCACATCCTTTTCTTGTGCTTTCCATGCGTTTGCTTATATCTTATTCGATTACATCATTTGTCCCTGGCTGCGATAATAGACTTATTAAGCATATGCCCATTCTGGATTTTATCCTTCAGTATGATAAATATCCACATTCTTTAGTCATACATCGTTAGCCTGGAATGGAACCTCTGCCGTGCTTTTCCTTCTTTATGATCATTAAAACAGGGGATTTGACGTAAAAACGTTATAACGTCAATTGTTCGACCCTGCAACACCAAAGAAGGCGTGCCAAATCCATAAATCTTGTGAGGCAACCGCTATATAACACAAAACTGATGGCTTTGACCCAGAATCACCCCTACTGAATTGAGCACGATATGCTTGTGGACATTGAGCCCACGACCATTTTGAACGGTCTATGCTGCCTATCATACCAGGAAACCCATGTTTTTTCTCATGAAAAGCGTAGAGTTTTTCGACGTCAGTTTGCGTAGGCCTTCGCAAATACTCCTCGCCATATAACTCTATAACCCTGTTACAGAAATGCATCAAACAATCACGAGAAGTTTTTTCACCGATTTGTAAATATTCGTCTAAAGAATCTGGAACGGCAGCGTATGCTAGTTGGCGAATCGCGGAGGTACACTTCACTAAAGCAGAGATGCCAGCTTTTCCAACAGCATCACACCCTTCTTGAAAATAAGGGCAGTTAGCAGACAAATCTCGAACAATGCGGGTGAACAACGATTGGTTCATTCGAAATCGTTTACGAAATAAATAGGCGTTGTAAAATGGTTTTTTAGCAAAGTAAGCTAGCACTAGACGGTCATGAGCACCGTAACGATCTCTAACCATATGGCTTCGTTGGTATTTTTGGATTGTAGGAGTAGATGCTTGAATAACCAAAGCAACGTCTATTAAAAAACCGGAGAGTAAACTATTCACTTTCGTTTCATCATCCGTATCATCGAAAAATAAGTTCTTGGAATTCACATGAGACATAATGTTTGTAGTGTGTGTTTTTGATAAAAAGTGTATATGTGTGTGAAAATAAGAAAGAAGATGTTGGGTTTTATAGAAAATAAATGGGTTAATTTTTTTTATATATCAAACGGCTAGTAAAGTAAAAATGGTTATGATTTTGTTTGATTTACTCGGTCTTCTGCACGACCGAAAGATTGCAAAGGTTTTTGGGGGGGGACGCGTCTGTTTTGATCTTCGTAGTGGAGGGGAACGCGTCTGTTAAGTGCCACATGAGACGACCGACCGAGGTCGACCGTCCCATTACATTCAGTCTTACTTTTACACTCTCTTATACATTGAGGCTGCTTTTTTCATTTCTAATTAATCTCAGTTATTTTAATTATTTTTTAGGAGTACTTGACAGTTTTATGATTCAACCGGTATGAAAATGAGAGGTATGCACATATACGTTTATTGTTATTTATTTGCCTAATACTTCAAGTTACATATGTTTCAAAACTAATAGCTGATGCGATTCTTTTTTGTCAATTCAAAACTCGTGTATGTTAATTACTTATTAAGCATCAAAATTTATTTAACCTTGCCGTAATATGAATACTATAAGAGTGAAGGGTGTGCTTAAGTGTTTTTCCTCGCCACATCATCAAAAAACACTCACTTTATTTTTTCCTTCAATTTTTTCTCAACTATTGCCGCACTTTCTCTCTCTTCCATTAACTTTTTTCTATTTTATATCATTTAAAAATACCCCCAAAATACAAATACCCACTCACAACATAATAAAAAATTATTTCACTCTCTTATAAAATAATTTTTGTCATACAATGTCAGATTCTCTCTCCTTGCATACACTCTAGACTATACTCTTGCTATGGAAAAAAAAACATTTGCCGAATTTGAAGTGTGGCTTTCCTGGAGAGAAAGCAATAAATAAACAGTCCCGTGAATTTTCTTTTATCCCACACCCTACACGCATCCAAGATTAGTTTATCATTTTTTATTTCAGCAGTGTCGTACAAAGCTTCTATATGTTATAGTTTGATGCGACATATTAATAGTAAATAAAAGCTAAATTAGAATTTTGTAATTGTGTTTGGGTCAACAATTTGATCATCATATTAGTCATCCTACATTCCTACTCAGCCTTTAATTATATATATATATATACTATAAAGCGGTTAAAACGCTGCCGTTTTTGACTGCTCATAGTAACCGGCCCAATGGGCTCCCAATTTGGGCCGACCCATTTGACAATTTTTTTTTTTATTTATTCTTTTTTTTGTAGGCAATGTAAAAAAACCGCTCGGCATAAAATAGAAAAAAAAATTACAAAAATATTGACTTATTCAGATAAAAAAATACTCGCGACATGAGGCCCAACACATAAGCCCATATAAAAAAAATAAACTATTAAACATGAGACCGAAAAAATAAACCCGCACAAATAAAAAATAGAAAAGAATAAAAATAAAATTTTAACGCAAAAATTAACCCGCACTATTAAACATGAGACCGAAAAAATAAACCCGCACAAAATACAATTAAAAAACGCCCTGCAGTAACGCGCGATTCTCATTTAAAGCTCATGTTCCCATAAAATTATATTAAAAAAAACCCTTCAAAATTGTATGCTATCCAGATTATTGCATGAATGCTATTGCCTAAGAGCCACAATTACTGGTGCAAATCCATTATAATTACGATTACTGGTGCAAATCCATTATAATTACGATTACTGGTGCAAATACGATTACTGGTGCAAATCCATTATAATTACGATTACTGGTGCAAATACGATTACTGGTGCAAATACGATTACTGGTGCAAATCCGTTATAATTACGAACTCTGGTGCAATTCCCTTATAAAAATCTAGTTAAGGCTTCGGTGTCATGAGCTTAGTGCAATAATATATACTTAGACTTGATGAATGTGTTTCTCTTGTCTACATTACTTGTTTTGGACTTCGGAATATGTACTTAGTCCACCATTACTTCGATCTTGTGGTCCACTTTTAAATACTTCTTGATTTGATGAATCACTACTTGGATTTTGGATGGATTTCGGAAATAACACTTTTAAATGTTGTAACGCTACTTTTCTTCTGAAATATTTCTTAAATTATTTCAATATTGCTTTTTACTTAAACCTATGAATTCACCAACATTATTGTTGACGTTTTAGCATGTATTTTCAGGTTACTATTTTGCTAGTGGAGCATTGGGAGCATTCGAGTCGCGCGGATATATATATTTTTGAAGGCTTAATAACTTGAGTACTATTTGACAAACGTTTTGACAATGTTTTCTAATACATTATAAATGAAACCTGTTGCAACTCTGATCTTTTATTAATTAGAATATGACTTTATTTAAAACGTCCATTTTAAGGTCGTTTTCCGTGACTTGTGTTTTGTGCCCTGAAGTAGCACCCCAATGTTACCATTCCGCTGCGACCAGATTTCGGGGGTGTTACACATTGGGTGTTTGTACCTTGTGTTAAAGTGGTGGTAAGATATAAACATGATTTAGGAGGTAAAATGACCTAGTTTGTATTTCATGCACAATTGACTTGTACATTGAACTTTAGATGGTTGTACTAGGGTTTAGGAGGGAAAAGATATTCAAATGTTGTGCATTGTACACTTGTATACATGCTTAAAGGCTTGCACATTCATTTTATATGTATACATTACATATAATTAGGGTTTTGATATAAATGTTAACGAATAAAGTCTGTTTTATTATAACGTTGTAAATGGTACGTTAAATGGATAATATAATTGGTAAAAATGATATTAAGATATAGACTTGACATATTAGGATGTTTATATGATATAAACATAGATATAGATGGCATTGGTGGAGGTTGCGTGAGCTCGTTTACTTAAGAGATGCAAGTTACGTTGCATAATAAGATAAAGCAAAAAAAATTCTGTAAAAATGTGGTATATATATAATAGATGGATATTACATTGATGAAAAATACGAGTTGTTATAGTCTCCCTCCCTTAAAAGAAATCTCGTCCCGAGATTTAGTTGGATGCCGGAGTGATGTTTGAAAACAGATGTGGTTACTTGGCATGAATTTAATCTTCGCGTTCCCACGTAAATTTTGGTCCTCTTTTTGAGTTCCATCTTACTTTGACTATAGGGATACGACTTTGCTTTAGTTGTTTGACTTCTTGGTCTATGATTTATATTGGTTCTTCCACAAAAATTGAGTTTGTCATCGAGCTGAAGTTCTTTCATTAGAATAACGAGGGATTCGTCAGATAGGCATTTCTTTAAATTAGAAACGTGGAAGGTATTGTAGACATTACTGAGTTCTTCAGAAAGCTCAAGTTTATATGCCATTGGGCTAATCCTATCAAGGATTTTAAATGGTCTAATGTACCAAGGGTTAAGCTTTCCTCGCTTTCCAAATCGGATGACACTTTTTCAAGGTGACACTTTTAACATGACGCGATCTCCAATTTGAAATTCTAAAGGCTTTCGCCTTATACTAGTGTAATTTCTTTGTCGGTCTCTTGCAGCTTGCAAGCATTGTTGGATTTGTACTATCTTTTCGATGGTTTCATGGATTATTTCTGGTCTGGTTAGTTGGACATCTCCAACTTTGGCCCAATAAACAGGTGATCAGCACTTTCGACCATAAAGTTCCTCGAATGGTGTTGCCTTAATACTGGCATGGTAACTATTAATGCAGGAAGATTCTACCAGTGGTAAGTGTCTCTTCCATCATTTTTCCAAAATCTATCGCGCAAGTACGTAGCATATCCTTGAGAGTTTGGAATAGTCCTCTTGCTTTGTCTGTCATCCTGCGGATGGTATGAATGTGGAATCACTTTGGTATGGGTCTCAATTCCCTGATGACGGCTAAACTTGCTGGCGGATTGTCCTAGGATGTCTAACGATGCATCTTTGTCTTTTCGGCTTAAGATTTGGTATAAGATGATGTTGACTTTATAGTAAGATAGTGTAAGGGTTTACTTGGTTATTATGATTACTAGTTTGGTTCCTCATGATAAATATGCACACAAAACTTGATAAAATTTATAGAATTGTTTCTTGACAATAAGTTTTTAGGGTGACTATTCTCAGCATGACATGGTCCTTCCTGAATTATACATAGGTGATCAGGCCATGTATAATTGAGGATTAACGATGCGGTGCTTATTTTTGTCAAAATAATGTTATAATTTCATAATATTTATATGAGTGCCTTATATGAATAAGATTTAAGTAATTTTGACAAAAAAAATTCACAACACATTGATTTGATAGATAACTTGAAATTTATATGCACAATACAACGGGAATTCCTAAAGAAAATAGATCCTAAAATAGTTCCAACTTGAAGTTCACTAGGCAAGGCGAGAAGATTTTGTCTTTACGCATTGATATCGACTTCCATGTTGTTGGGGTCTTGATCGATTTCTCCTCCTCCTAAAGCATACATCAATCCACGTGCTTCAGTATCTCCAGCTTGGTTTCCATGGTGTCGATTCTTTAACTCTAGACAACCCCTCCTGTAGTGCCCTTGATTTCCACATTTATAGCAAGTAATGATCCTTTGATTGTTAGTAGTAGCAGGACTCCTACAGTCTCGGGTCAAGTGGCCAACTCTCTTGCAGTTTGCGCTTTTTACTGTACACTGGCCATTGTGATGAAATTTGCATTTATTTCATAATGGAAGAGTCCCAGCATAGACTTTCTTGTTGCTTGGCTTAGTATTCTGTGCTCTAGGCACCTTATGCTCTTTGTTTTATTAACTCGAGCCTCCATTATGGTTACCTTCCCGTTTCCTCTTGTTGCTAGCATTCCCTGCTACCTTTTTTTCTTGTTGTTTAGTCTGGCTTATTGATTCTTAAGCCATACGGGTCTTAGTCTCATAGATGGAAATAGTCTCAATAGCATTAGCCACTCGCTGGGCTACAATCTGCTCAATTTCCTCAATGCTCATTCCTTGATTCGCAGTTGTCATTGTTCTTCAAAATTAGAGGAGTGATAAAATTAGTTAAGTTATCTAAGTCGTGCTCCGAAGATGAAATGTTGCGAGATGATGTATGGTATGGGTGATCTAACAGGAGTCTCAGTGTCTCTAGGTGGTGAAATCTTTCCAGGAGGAAAGAAATGTCAGAAATCAAACATTGGTGATAGTGATAACACTGGAGATGGAGGAAAAATAGTCGGTGGAGCAATAGGAGCTTGTGGTGGAATAGGTAATTCATTATCAGTAGCATCATGTGCTTGCATGACCTTCATATATGGGTCATCATAAAAAGGTGAGAGGGCTAGTGAGGCTAAAAGATCCTTAGTTAAATCATCTGAAAAGTTAGGAGAGGTGTTTCCCGGTGAGGCTGGGAAATAGTCCGGTGATGCCGGGATATAGTCAGGAGAGTGTGTAGAGGAAAAAGTATCCTCAACATCGGAATCAGATAGGATAATAATAGGATGGGGGGAAAGACATGACTATATAACAACCCAGTGGAAATAACATAAGTTATTTATATATAATATAATAGTAGTGTATTATCTGCCATGGAAATTTCTTACACATACTATTCTGGAAACTACAGTGGCACGGAGGACTTTCTTGGATGGAAAAAGTAGTTATAGTTTAGGTTTTACCCTTGTTCTCTATAACCATGAGCTCTGATACCAATCTGTAACACCCTATTTTTGACATATAGCAGCGGAAGCTAATCTGGGGTATTACTTCATGGATCAACAGACATAATCATAGAAAATGACTCATAAAAAGACGTTTTAGAAAATTTAGTTATCATTCAATATAATCAGAGTTTTACAAAAACAGAGGTCCCAAAATCTACATGAAAACATAAAGTTTGAATGATAACAAGTTTGGACGTCTTCAAGTCCAATGCCACTCCGTGCCATAGGTTGCTCAATTACCTGAGATAAACATGCTAAAAGGGTCAACACAAAGGTTGAGTGAAATTCATAGGTTTATGATAAATAGTTGAATATAAGTCATCATAGACAGTGGGTTACGTTGTTATACACCCATAAATAGTAATAATCGAATACAAGTTATCATAAGTGGTAATAATTGCAACACATACAATTATCATGAAAAACAGTATTATTGCCCTAAGCTCATGATATCAATACGTTAACATGGAAATCACCGTAGTGACATTGGTTGAGGAACAAATGTCCACGTGGAAAGGTAACTTGCCAAGGTTACCCATTAAGTCAAATATAGTGCTATTGGTACCAAAAGTATAGGCACACCAACGGGGGTCGTCACACCCCGATAGATCTATCAAAAATAATCGCGTTCACTCGCAAGTGACTAATGGTTCATGATTAAGAAATATTGGCACTGGAAGGTACTTAGGCAATAATATATCTGGATAGCATACAGTTAGAAAAACACTTGCATTCATGGTTTAAGCATGTATCCCCCTCGCGGGTTTATAAAAAATTCAAAAGATTAAAATGCGAGGCTATGAACTCACCTTAACAGGGAAATCTGATTGATGGTAAAAGTATATGAAATGAAAGTAACGGCCTCGTCACGTAACCTGAGGGTAATATGTCAAATCTTAGTGTGATTGTTTATGTTTTCAAAACTTTATAAAGTTTAACATACATCTTACTTTGACTTATTAATTTATTGAAATATTGTATCATTGTTCGGGCTATCATAATTCAGAGGTCAAACAGTAAACGTTTGAGGAGCCAGGACACTTTAAATCGTAAATCTAGCAAACTCGTCAAAACGTATACCCAAATGAAACCCCTCACATGAAATTCCCTAGTAACGTGATATGATAAGATTTTAAGTTTCTTCAAAAGCTAGTCGATGATAAGTTACGTTAGATATATAACGTGATTGTTTTATAATGCGTCGATCGATGATTAAGAAGGATAAATGTGTCGGGTTTTAATAAAATCAAATCTTATAATATTAATATATATTTTTATAACTAATATAAAAATATTTTATTTTATTCCTTTAAGAATGCAAAAATGGCAATATATACCATTGGTTTATAAACTTTTACAAGTTTAGTCCTTTATATAATAAATATATATACATTAAACCTTTAAATTTGAAACTTGGCAAGATAGGTCCTTATAGTTATAACTTTAGGAATATGACATTTTCAACCCCTCTAGTTATAATATCTAAAATATTTACAATATATACCCCTTGCATGGGATTTATTTGCAAAACAAGTCCAAAAACCATAATAATGATATTTTTGAAATCCAAGAGAGTTTTGCAGCTTATTTAGAATAAGCTAAAATAAGTAGAGTTTACGAGCTTATAGCTTATGAAAAGGGCTTGTGATTGAAAAAAAAAACGGGTACGTTTTAGGGTTTTAAAACAATTCGAATGGGTTTGATGTTCAAGGCTCTTAACAAAGAGTTCCTTCATGATATAATAGAGTTTATGAACAACCTAAAACAGTAGCAAAGCTTATAGGATGAGTAGAAAAGGCTTACAACTTGAAATGGGTCGAAATGAAAGTTTTTGGTTCGTGTAGCTTCGAGACGACTTCGATGGATTCTTCCTTGGAATCCTTGGTTTCTAAACACACCTTGGGAATTCTATACTTCTGCTAGTGTAAGGCTAGAGCAAAGTTTTAAAGTGGAGAAGTCTTTTTGGAATGAATGATAGTGTGTGTTTTGGTTCGACTATTTATAGACAAGAACTAACTTGGTGCCCAAGTTCTAGCTTGATGTGGTGGCTTAGTTATAGATTAGTTATTCATGGCAGCTACTAGGGTGACTAAGTAAGGCTAGGGAGTGAGTATTGTGAGCTAGAGTGATAGCATAGCAAGGTGGAAGGGGATGGAGAAGTTAGGGTGATGACTAGGGGTTTTGGAGACTTGGTGGCCAAGTTGGTGACAAGGTGGTGATGGAGATGCTTGTAAGGTGCTGGAGTGATGGTGATGTGGTGGTGAGGTCATGGTAATGAAGGTGGTGGCGAGTCATGGAGGAGCTTGAGGTGTTTATTTAGTTTATACATGGCTGTTTTTGGACAGCCAAGATCAGTCCTGGTAATTTGGTTTCCATTTACAAACCGTAATTCCGATCAACCTCAAACCAGTGAGCATGGTTAGATATTTGAGTCCTCTACAACTTTTAGTTTTACATATTCAGGGGTTACTATACAAAAATCTAGAGATAACAGCCATTTACTACAGGTGTGCAGAATTTGCGTACCTTTGCCATTCCGGCTATAACTAATTCATTCGACGTCGAATCGGGGTGATTCAATCGGAAAAATGATCACAAGACATAAGGATACAACCTAGTGTTTTTACTTAATACCCAAAACCTACTGATTTTGCCCAGATCCTATGTTTTATTAACGGATCAGATTTTGAAAACTATGAACTAGTTTAAGGTGTAATGGGTTTGCCATGGTTTTATGATGTTGGTTTAGGGTTAGATGAATTAGGGTTTTAGGATTAGGGTTTAGAATGATTTAGGGATTAGTTTTAGGGTTTAGGAGTTGTGCATTGGGTGTTTGTACCTTGTGTTAAAATGGTGGTAAGATATAAACATGATTTAGGAGGTAAAATGACCTAGTTTGTGTTTTATGCACAATTGACTTGTACATTGAGCTTTAGAAGGTTGTACTAAGGTTTAGGAGGGAAAAGATAATTGTAACTTGTACACATGCTTTGAAAATTTGTACACTTGTTTTGACATGTAATTAGGATTTTTGGAATAAACGTTAACGTATAATGCTTGTTTTGGAATAACGTTGTAAATGGTACGTTAAATGGATAACGTACATGGTAAAAATGATATTTAAACATAGACTTGACATATTAGGATGTTTACATAATGTAAACATAGTTGTAGTTGGCATTGGTTGTTGCGTGAGCTCGTTTAGTTTGCTATGTAAGTTACGTTATATAATAGATAGACTAAAGCAAAAAAAAAATTCACATGAAAATGGTTGCTTCTAATTTAATAGATGAATAATTGCATAGAGGAAAATTGTAGGTTGTTATAACACTCCTGGTGTGTCTGTGTCAAAGAAGAAGGCACCAGCAAAGGCTGAAAGAAGCAAATGGATTGAATTGTTGTCTGAAGCTGCATCACTTGAGGAAGCTTAGCTGAAAAAGGCTATCAAAAGAAGCAAACGGGAAACAAACATTCATCAAGTAGGTGGCTCAAGTGAGGGAGTTAATTTAGAATCAGAGGTTCCTGATGAGCCAAAAGGCAAGTCAATTGACACAAATGAAGGAACTGGTTTAAAACCAGGGGTTCCCAATGTGTCCAAAGCGGATTCTTCTGAAAGTAAATATGAGTCTTGGGGAGATAGTGATGATGATGATGATCAACAAAGTGATGATGAAAGTACTGAATCTAATGATGACAAAAGTGTTGATCTCAATAAAACAGATGATGAAGAATAAGATGAGTTTGTACATACTCCTGATGACTATGTACCTACTAATGATGAAAATATAGATGATGAAGAATATGAATGTATCAATAAGGAGATGTATGATGACGTAAATGTAGAGTTGAAAGATGCGGAGCCTGCTAAAGAAGAAAATGGTGATGAGGAGATGACTCGTGCTGAAAATGTAAATGTTGAGCATGAGGAAGTTAGTCAAGAGTTGCAGGTGATCAAGTCAAGGATGATGCTCAGGCAACAGTTACGGCTGCCCCTGCTACATAAAAGACTGAAGTTCCACTACAAAGTTCTTTTATCGCATTCGACTATGCCACTAAATTTCTTAACTTTGATAACATTCCTTCAGGTGAAACGAAAATTATCTCAATGATGGATATAAAAGTACAACATGAAGATCCAAGTATTTAGACCTCACCGATCCTCACCGTATCTGTTACGGTAATTCCTGAATCTTCGACAGCTCCAGCAACAACCATTCCTCCACCAATTCTACCATTTATCTCTCTTCAACAACAATCAACACCGATACCAACACCAACAGATACAGAAGCAACAACCTCAACCACTGTTGTTCTTGATTCTGAAACCCTTTTTGCTATCCATCTTTGAGTATCAGATTTGGAAAAGGAAGTTAAAGAGCTCAAAAATGTTGATCACTCTTCAGCACTACGTGCTACAATCAAATCTGAAGTTCTGGTTGTTGTAAAAGAGTACCTTGGAACAAGTATAAATGATGCTCTTTACAAGGTGCTCCAGAAACATATTGCAGACCTTAGTAAGGAACACTTCATTCTAACAGATGTTGTAGAAAAGCTCAAACAGCAAGACAAACCTCAGAAAAGTGTTGAAGATATCCGGAAGGTTAAGATGGAACAAGCAGGAAAACAGCTAGAGTCTTAGTACACTATCAAATCATCTAATAAAGCTGCTTTTAAAGAATCTGATCAGAAACGAGCTCTGTTCGAGACCATGACCGCATCCAAGATATTCAACAAACATCCCAAGTACAAAGATCTATATCATGCTCTTATGGAGTCTATACTTGTGGATGAAGATGCCATGGATAAAGGTGTTGCTGACATTCAAAAGAAAAGGAAGCCTGATGATGCTGATAGAGATGAAGAACCTTCTGCTGGACCAGGTCAAGGGTTAAAGAGAAGGAAGACATGCAAAGATACTGAACAATCAAAGAAGGCCAAGTCAATTGGAACCTCCAAAGGCACCACCAAATCGCAGCTAAAATCTACTGCAAGTCTGTACAAGCAGAGGAGATATTGTTTGAGGCTGGAAACACTCAAGTGCCACAGGATCTTGGAGAAGACATGGGTAACACTTATGAACCAACTGTTGTCAAGGCTGACCCAAAGGATTGGTTCAAGAAACCAAAAAGGCCTCCTACTCCAGATCATGAGTGGAATGAAGGTAAAACAGTTGCTAATAAGCCAACTCAAAAATAGCTTAGTGACCTTGCCAAAGCAGAAAAATCTTCCAAAACATTCGATGATTTAATGAGCACTCAAATAGACTTCAGTGCATTTGTCATGAACCGCTTGCAGATTAGTGATCTCACATAAGATATTCTGGTAGGACCGGCTTACAAGATTCTCAAAGGCATGTACAGGAGTTATGTCGAGCTCGAATACAAATGAAAGAATGTTACAAAGCACTGTCTGGTCAACTAGACTAGAATAACCTTAAAGGTGATAGATATCCATTTGACTTGAGCAAACCACTACCTCTGGTTAAATCAGGAAATCATCAAATCGTCCTGGTTGATTACTTCTTCAACAATGACTTGGCATACTTGCAAGGAGGAAGCACCGACAGATGATACATGACTTCTTTGACCAAGATAAAGGCTGCTAAGTATGACTTACCTGGAATTGAAGATATGGTACCCAACTTATGGAGTCCTATAAAAGTAGCATATGACAAGCATGCTCTTTTAGGTACTTCACACTAGGGACCCAAACGACAAAGATTCTACGAATTTACTTCTATGAGGGTGTCCAAACATGATGTGTACTCCTGGTATGTGCTTAATTACACATACCTTTTACCTAATAAAACGAGCCTAAAATGACCAAAATATATCGAAAATGCATTGTATTTTTGTGTTTTGTGATTTATGATGTGCAGGTAACGGATATTCAGAAAAGGACAAAAACAAAAGCAAAAACGGACAAAACCGAGCACGAGAATGATGAGAGCGTGAAAAGTCAAGTCAAAGTTAAAAGTCAAAGACGAAGTCGTAAAGATTTCCTGAGCATGCCATTAAAAAGAGCACGAAAATTCGAGTCCAACGGTGCCTTCATCTCTTATTGGGCCGGCCCGACACCATTTATATGGGTCGGACCGACCCATAGTATTTAAAGACTCAAGAGAACTACACACAAGCACAACAAACCAGCCAATTAATTGATTGATCCAGCCCATGACAAGGTTAAAACTAGGCCCACTTAGAATTAAAAAGAAAAAAGCCCAAAACCAATTTGCTAAATGGGTGCGTATTGTTAACGCAGGTGAAAAAAAAGAAAAGGATAAAAAAAAAAAGTGTAGAATAGCAGCACCTTATCTCTATCTTATCATCTTTCATTGTTATCTTAATTTTTCTCTTTTTCTGTCGTCATTTTCATAGAATAGCATAGATTAGTACTAGTAGTAAAATTAGGTAGTAGAATAAACATTTCTTTAATGCCACTTTCCGATTCAGTCTATGTTGCGGTTTGGATTTAATTTAGTGTTCGATCGATTTGGTTGGTTTATGGCTTCCGGTTGAGTATTATTGTTGTTGTCTCGGATGTAAGAAGAGTTTCCCAGGTTTGCGTTCGTTTCTCATGATCTTCATGTAGTTTATTTAATGGTTATCGGGTTAATTATATTTGATTTTTTTTTTGAGTTTATACCTTGGTTCGATTTGTTATTCGAGGTATTTGGTTATTTGGTAATTGGTTTATTTTCGTTAGGAGTTTAAGGCTTATTTACTCGGCCTCTTTCGATTATTAACCCTATCTACTTCTTGTTGTACAACTACAAAAACTAACTCTAAACCGTAGACACCTTTATTAGGGATGATGCCTAAACACACACACACACACCTTTTAGTGTTTACATCTTTCTCTTGTGCACACCCTAAACAATGTCTATGGATCTCTTTATATAATAGAGTCCATAAGACTTACAAAGAAACTAATTAAAATTTTCATAAAGGAATTCTAATTGTATTATGAAACTTTCTTCTTTCCTAATAACTATTTTGACTCATTAAAGCATGTTGACCAAGAATTCCTCATCTTTGACTCATTAAAGCACGTTTACCAATAATTCTTCATCTTTGTCTTGTTTCCTTTATACCATATATTGTTTCCTTTTGTATCATCAAATAAATAACTCCCAATAATCTTCCCCTATTTGATGATGACAAAACAAACAATAAATTCTTCCCCTTAACTTTAGATCTTCCCTTAAAGTTAAGATTTCCTTGCCCATTGCTGTGCACCACACATAATAAGTTCAAATAATATCATCTTTGTAACATCTTCCCCTTTTTGTCATAAACCAATAGGGGACTGTGAAGATATGCAACTTTGATCTTTACAACCACAAACCATATATCACATTTCTAATCCAAGCTTTCCAATGTCTCAAATTGCCCTCTAACTATCAGTAGTAATAATAACTAGCAGTAGTAAAAACCTTCACCTCGATGTAGCAAATAAATGGTTAAACATTTTAACATTAAGCTTCCCCTGAAACCCATATGTTAACCATTTCTTGAATCTTCAATTCTGTAGGCTCTATGTAATGATTACTGATGAAGTACACTTGATATACCGAACTTGATACTGAAGTAAAATCTCCCAAATTTGTTACTTAAGCTTGCACTATTGTAGATTGAAGAACGGTGTAGAGAATTTGTGCTGATCAAATCTCTAAAAACACATCACCTCTTGAATTTATCCACATCGACATCTTCGTGTGACACTGAGCACTACAACGTAACTCCTTTAAGTGATAGTTTACCAGGTCCTCAACCAACCACCCCTTGACCGCTGGAAACTAGATAAACCAAGTCCCAATCATAAACCGTAAATGTTCAAGCAAGTTATCATTGAAATCATGCAACCACCCAACCCCGATTTCAAGATAAAATAAGTAAACTCCTTCGTAAAACTTACTTCAATCTCAAATAAGAGATACCAAATAAACTCCGTAACCAATTTTTGCAATAAATCCAAAAATATTAGCCTTTAAACATTTAAAAACATTTAAACCAAATCCAAAAACTTCCTGTGTGTGTCACTCATCTGTCCGAGATCTCATGGTCACCGAGAACAAAAATATGTTTTATCCCAATATCTTCTTCACATCCGAGAACCAAAAACACATAGTACCTAATATATGATAATACTAGTAGCTGTGACTTTTTATCGGATACCATTAGCAGTTGTAATATCTTCTCGGACGAAACAAACAGTAGAAACCCTTTCTAGGATAATCCTAACAGTACAAACCTTCTTCACTCGAACAATTGTAACCTTCCTTGAGCGAACATATATTCTAAAAGCCTTTAACAGTATCAATGTTCCACGTAAAGGCAGTATTAACAATATTTAACATCATAGCCCATACCTTTCGATATTGATTACTTTGCAGTTTGAATATTCTTTATGCCTGCTTATACCCTACGTTCATGACAGCCATATCACCATGCCACGTAATGGTTCACCTCACAGCAACATCCTTTGCTGCTGCTATTGTCAGACCCATGTCGAATCACCACAAACACCACGTGACCTATGATCACCGAGCAGCTTCATTCATTTGTACCGAATTAGCTATATCAAATTAGGGTTTTTGTGAAACCCCTTGTTTCATCGAATTTGACAAAATATTAAAAAAGAAAAATGAATTCGATGTGAAGAAAACCCTTAATAGTAACAATGATTTATAAATCGTATTGCATGCCAATTAAGGTATAGAGGACGATTTTAAACCTTGTTATACCAATTAAACTTCAAAACCCTAGAAAACTTTTTAACCACAAAACAAATTCTTAAAAAATTATGGTTTTAGGGTTTCTTCAAAACCTTGTAGATCCTAGATCGAGAGCCACGAGGCTTTGATACCAATTACGGAAACCTAAAACACGTGATAGGTTCTTTGATCGTTTAAGCTCCTGTTTGTTTAGAACATGATCTAGGATGAATTAATAACAATCTGTGTTCATCACTTTTTTAACTATGCCAAAGGTGATCCTTTTATATACTAAGGATAACCCTAAATGGCTTACATATCTTTTTCTAAATATCTTATAAATATCTTTTAATTATCTTCTAACGGTACTAACTAACTTTCTATCTGATGGTTACTAACTAATAACAGTATTAATACTTTGTACTGTCTACTTGGTACTAAGTTTAAACTGACTCTGTTACTGAAACTATTTGTACCTGTCTGTAACTAAGTTTAAGAAAACATTAATCCTAACCTAATTCCTCCCTTAACATAAAATTGTTTAAAACTATTTAACTTCATGTTTCTTCAATCCTTTAAGCTTGTTTTTAATCGTAAGAGGATGTATCCAAACAGTCTTTTCATTTCTTATTCTTTGTACTCTCTATCCTTCTCTAGCAGCAACTTTGTCTTTTCACTTGTTCAGCAACATCTTTTCAGCTACTCAGCAACATCTTGTTACCTACAATCCAACTAAGTTAGCTTTGTAGTTTTTGGCAAACTACCAGCCATTAACGGATTTGATGTTCCTTTACCAGTAGCCGTTTGCTCTGGGATAGATAACTCTTCATCTAAGAATATGGTGAGTTAATTACCATACGTTTTTGGTTAAAAAACTGTCAAACCATTCAAGGATGTGATTTTGTCTTTACCAAATACGTTTGTGTTTGGACTAGCCAATGCTCATTGTCCGAACATGGGTGCATTGATAATCCAATAGTTTTTAGACAAAACTATAGCTCTCAACATATTTGAGTAGTCTTTACCAATGAACTGTTTTGGATTTGGACTAAGCCAACTTTCACAAGGAAAGACAGCCAAGTGAGTTAAAAACCCTACAATTTTAGAAATTGTAAACATAACGGATTTAATAAGTCTTTATCTTATGCCGTTTGCTATGTGGATAGCCAATTCTTATGCCTCGTTAAGCTATGGTGAATTGATAACCATTTGTTGTGTGGTGGTTAGCCAACACTCAATCCCTTCTCATTTTCATCAGTCTTATTCTTTAGATTCTAAATCAGCAAGTACCTTCTTGATAAATCGTATCAATTCCAATGCCATAGTACTTTCTTCTTCAGACTCCAATTTTAGCTTTAGCATTTGCAACCTAGTATTTCCTTCTTTAAAGGATACTTCTTCTCTATTAGCATGTCATGTGAACGGACTATACCTTCATCTAGTCATCAAAGTGGGTTACCCTGAAGACCTGTGCAGCTTCCAACTGATACTTTCCATTCATGTGTGAGTTCCAAAACTCATCTTGTTCTTCTGGATTGAACATAACTATCAAATCTCCCCAAAGAACTTTATCAAAACCTTCAGGAATCTTATCTTGATATATGTCCATCACAAGTTTATATACAGCATCTAAGTCTTCTCTGTCAAACACTGAAAGCACTCTCATCAATGTACTGAAGCTTCTCTTTTGACCATTACTTCTTGTTACCACATTCAGATTAATTTCTTCTGATCTTTTTGATTCATCAAACTGTGGTTTAGAGCCAAAATTCTGAGTCTTCCAGTCAATGATTGGATACTTCTTGTCAAGAATTTCATAGTCTACTTCCTTGTCCTCATCTGGAGCTATTGTCAAGCACAATCTCAGCTCATCATTTTCTTTCTCAGTGTCAGATGGGTCATCTTGAGAAGTATCTTGTTTGAATCTTCTTTTCCTTGACTTTATCTTTTTCCTTGTACCCTGCTTTCTCTTTCTTGTGTTCTCTTCTCCTTTATCCTCTTCCTTGACTTCTTCTTTAGATTCCTGCTTGATCTCTTCTCCTTTGGAGGAATCTTTCTTATTCATTCTTTTGATTAGGCTTTCATCTTCAACAGACCCAATAGCAATGAAATCTTCATCTGACCTTTTTATCTTTTCATACATTGCTTGTATGTCTTCAAACTTCTTACTCTTCAACTCAGAATGTTTGAAGTTCCCCACATGCTTTAAGTAGGTCATCATCTGATTTCTTAATTGATTCTTGGTTGGAGGTCTATCTATTTTCTAATTGGCCTATGATTTTTTGTGAGCAAGGAAATTTTCTGCTCATGAGCAGCTATGTTTGTAAGGAACTGTTGCTCTTTCTTCTATTGTGAACTGCTCTCTTTCTTGCTCTTGAAGCTTCTCAGCAAGAATTCTGTCTGCCTCAATTCTTGCCTTGATATCATCAAAGTTTTTAATGAGAGCTTCATTTGTTGCTTTTTCTTCAGCAATTCTATTTCTCTCCTCTTCAGCTTCCCATTCTTCTTGAATTTTCCTAGCCATTACTTCACATCTCTACCTGGTTTCGAATTTTCTCTTCCACTAGCTTGAGGAATATCATATCTTCTCTTTTAGTTTCATCTCCCTCATCAATTTCTTTTTTCCTTTGCTTAGGATTAATCTTTGAAGATGGTTTTATTGTAGAATGCATCTTGTAAGTAGTAGGCTAGGTCTATCAATTTCTGCAACAGCCTTTTAACTTTACACCTTTCTCTTATTTATTAAGAAGCAGCTTTTGACTTGAATCATGTAGGGAGAAGTGTAGCTATTGTTTCATTCATCACCAAATATTATAGTAGAGGATGTTTGTGGGAGGTTTGTAGAAGGCTTTATTGTATCAATTTTTCTTGAGTTTCTGATCTTCTGTACTTTCTGTTTGCCAGCAGTACTTTCAGCTTTTTCTTTTAGTATCTGGCTGTGGGTCTTTCAGGTACCTTCACTTGTTCATCAGTACTAACTTTGGAAAACCGTCAGTTTCTTACTATTGGAATGTCTAGTAGTATTCTTTTTCAAAGTCGGTTCTACTCTCCTTCCTTGTCAAGTACTAACTACATCTTCATTACTAAGTCTTATTCTTCAATCTCTTGTCTTATCCACCAATTTCTCTTGTCCTCCCTTCACTTGAGCATCTTTTGGTTCCAATGTGTATCACCTGTTATCTTCAGGGCATTACATCAAACAGAGGATCTCTTTTGAACTGACTGATTCTCCTTTTGCAATCTTCTCCCTTGTTTGGATACATACTTTTTGTGCCTCCTTTGTTACTTTGAGGACTCTTCCTTGTGAGTCTCTTTGCTGCAATGGACTAGTCTTCACGATAGCTTTGAAAGGTTTGAGGACAGGTTTAGCTTTCTGCTGGAGCTTGGTGATCTGAGCTTAAGAGTTTAAATTTTATATGGCTTTGATCCTAAAACTATTGACATAAGGATACAAGATATGACATTTGGAAGGTCAGTCATCCTCATTCCTGAAGAGGGATGTATCTTTGGATGAATGATCTCCATGATCTCTCACTAGTTGGTTCTGGTTGACTCTTAGGAACAATAGGAGAGTGGGTGAAGGTTGTGGTGAAGGTCTGGGTGAAGGTCTTGCGGGAAGGGTCAGGTGTTGTGTCAATAAGGGACCCTCATAGGTTGAGCAGAGATGAGTCAGCAGGGATTCTCATTTGGACTTCATAGTGGTGCAGGGGGAGGGTGATGGTTGTTCATCAGATAGTCTTTCTGAGGAAGCACCCTCATCCTGAGTTGGTTGGACCAACATAGTATCAAACAAAGGTGTAACTTTGCCTGAGAAATGTTTGCCCTTCTTTATCATAAAAGAAAAAACTTTACTAGTTAAACTATTTACAGGAAAGTAATCTAAAGGTACAGATATATTAGCTAATTTTCTACCTAAAAATATCTAAAGGTCCTGTTGTTTCGACTACATTCGTTAAACAAATTACAGCAGTGGCAATATTTGTAGGAATTTGATCCCAATAGGTACTTTTGGAACTTAAACAATGATTAATTGTGTGAAATAAAAACCTCCATTGGGGTAAAAACAAAGCTTTATTAAATGTTAACACAGTTAAATCTCCTTCATATCCCATAAGCTGAATAGCATCAAAGATAGCTTGATTTGGTAATGAGTCTATCCCATCAGCATCATCAAAAATAAGATCAGTTCGGATTGATGCCTCAGAGATAGACACAAACTTGCCAGCTACTTTGGCAGTTATGTGCCTAACATTGTTGATTGTTTTGGACTTAGCAGACGTCCAAACCTGTTCAACGAATGTGGTCGAAACAACAGGACTTACAGTGAGCGCATGATAAATATAACTTCTCCGAAGAAAATCAATGACTTCATGAAACTCAACATTCCCTTCTGACTTTTCCAAGTATGCGATCATGTTGTGCTTAGGACAGGACTCAAAAGCAGCCATGTGGCTTAGAAGAGAGAGATTAGGGCTTGAAAAGAAGAATGTCAGTTAGAGAGATTGCTTGAGTAAGTGTGCGATTGAGATGGATTCTTATAGGTTTTGGAGACCTAATTTTAAAGAAAACGTTCCAATTTACACTTTGTACCCTTGGCGGTATTTTTCTCTAATGTCTCTTTAGCGGTACAAAGTTTGCCCAGCGGTACTAACTTTGCATGGTCGGTACTAACTTTGTCCAAACAAAGAATGAATAATGTAAGTATCAGGAATGCTTCAGCACCATCAGTAACTCTTCTCAGTTACTCTCTAAATCTTCTTAAAGCGTTGACAAGCATCACTTCTAGTTAATATGTATCCATACACCAAAAATTGCATACAAACTATATAACTATACAACACTAACTAGTTGCTAATATTTCTACTAATAGTAGTACTTACTTCTAGGGATAGTTTAAAAGCATACTAAATCTCTAATATGAAATTGTTTGCTTGAGATGCTTACTTCCCTCGTCAATAACCATACTTACCAATTTACCTGGCATACATCGCTCCAATGTTACGCATCCCCTTTGTTGTCAAACATGACATAGACACGTCTCTTGGTGGGTCGAACCACACCGGCAAATACTCTTTGGATGGTCTATATAATCTCATGTCTTCAAAATGCTTCACAAGAGAATTCTTACTCTGAGTCTAAGCACGAACAACTTGAGCAATCTTCTTACTCTTGAACTTAGTTCACGTTGAGTAGTGTTCATAATTAGATGTGTGTGTGTGTGTTTTGGGGTGAAACTATGCATGTGAGAGAGATGATATGTTCAGGAGATGAGAGGTTTTATAGACAATACTTCATATTGCATACCTTTAACCAATGTAGCTTATGGATTTATCATCCCAATTGAAATAACCAAGAACTGAAATCGGCTAACATCAAATGCCTTGGTTAGTAGATCAGCTACATTGTCATTAGTGTGGATCTTAAGCACCTGTATAAGTTTCTTCTCATAAGCATCTCGTATGAAGTGGTGCCTTATAGCAATATGCTTTGTCTTTGAATGATATACTGGATTCTTTACAATGCAAATGGTGCTTTCATTATCAATGTAGATCTT
>BQNB010109376.1:0-22765 GCA_026074375.1 Tanacetum coccineum
AAAAAAAATTAGTGTAATTTGCTTGCATCAGCTTTTTCAATAAGCATTTTCTTAGCTTTAATAGATTTCAAAATACTTTTCAAAAGCTGTTTTGAGTAGTTTGGAGGTTAGGCTTTTAAGTGGTATAAGCCAATAGTCCATAAGGATCCATTAGCTTAGTTAAAAATAAGCTCAAAGTTGGCTGTTAGTCTGTTTTGGAAACTATTTTCCCTTAGGTGCTTGTTAATACTTTTTCAGTTTATGGCTTATAATTTTAGCTTAGATTTGATTCAGTCTTGCTTATTAGGTTAGAGGTAGGGTTTAGGTAGCTTATGTAGTTCTGGTTTCATCTTATTCTTAGTTTTCTAGCTAATCTAGTTTAATGAAAAAGCCATTAGTTTTTAAGTAAAATCTGTCAAATTTAAAAGCTCTTTTCTAGCTTATTTTTGATTTTGAAAAAAAAGTTTCTTTTACAAAAGTTGCTTAATTTCAGCTGTTTTATAAGTGTGTTTAAAATTTTTGAAAAAATAAAAAGTTTCAACAAAAAGGAAGCCATGGGGTCGAACCCATGACCTCCCCATTTGCACACACAAGTCTCACAACACACACGCACTAGCCATTCGTCCTTGGGTCTTTTTCATTAGGATTTCTCTTCATTAAATATATATAGTCATTTTAGTATTAGGCCTATTCGAGCTAATTTGCTTATTTTCTGTTTTTTCAATAAGCCACTTTTCTTGTTCATATTTTTCTTAGGATCGACATTGTTCAAAGTAGTTTTAGTTAATTTTTTAGATTTTTATAAAGTAGTTTAATATTTTTAATTAATTTTCTAGATTAAAATCATTTTTAATTCATAATAAATAAAATAAAAAGCAAAAAAAATATAATTCTTTTTCTGAAAATTATTTTTAGTCATTTAGGATCTATAAAAATTAGATTTGCATTTTTAGGGTTTAATTTTGATAATTTTGCTTATATGTCGTATTTTAAATTTCCCGTTATCATTTACGTGCTTAATTTCTTGAATGCTTTAATTGTTATAATTTTTCGTTTGTCTTTAAATGTTTTTATGCGTTTTCATTAGTAGAATTAGAAACCAAATCAAAATCTTTGAAATCGTTCAAATCACGCGATTACGGACTTAACCGATTTTCAATTCACACCTCGTTGGAGAATAAACGACTTGGGAGGTTTTTGAGACAACTATGGATAAAAGTTTGTTTCTTAAATCCGACAGAAAATACTTACTATACTATAATTGTTTACATCCTTATATACTTATATTATATAAAGTATGTTTGGCCGTAATCAACCTAAAATACTAACCAACCCACAATCAACCCATCCAAATATATACATCATTTGGATCTACACACTACTAAAGATTGGAAAACATTGACTCGATCTATATGTAACAAATGTTACAAATGGACTAACTAGACTACATAACTTCGGATCTTGAAGATGACTGAAGTTCTTCTCTTGCACTTGAGGGAAGAAGGAAAGAGTAGAAGATTGGATCACATTTAAACAAGATTAAACAAGTTAAATGATCAAAGATTTAGAGAGATTTAGTGAGATCTAGAGAGAGAAAGAACTGAGAGAAATTCATGCAAAAGGGTTATGAAATCAGTTGGAGATGACCCACTATTTATAGGAGCTGAAAGCTGACAGTCTGGCAACGGCGGTCCCGGCGGTCCCTTATATATAAGGGGGCCGCCAGGCCTATAAGGGGGCCGCCGCCTAGACTCCGCTCCTTTTTTTGTCTTTTTGTGGGGAAGGTTGTATCTGGTATAGAAGCTTCCATTTTGGGGGGAAAACCAGATTTCAAATTTTATATTTAAATAAAACATTTCTTTTATTAAAAAGTATTTTGTGTTTATTTATTTTTGTGAAAAATACTTTTGTAGAAATGTAATGGTTAAGAAAAAAATATTTTTCTTTGATCATCCTACAAGTTTAATTTGTTTGTACATACCTTATGTGATTTACATCGGGTGCAAACAAATGTCGGTGTTGATGCAGATTTGAGACATAAAGTGTTGTTAATATGTATGCATTGATGATTTGTGATTACGAGTAACTTGCGTACTTTACGTTATGTATTACAGGTTACATGTTTGTTATCACCAAAATATAAAGAAATCGTATAGATTAAATATCATAATATTTGCACTAACAGGTTTGAAAAAAAATTATACGTCGTATCCAAGAAGTTGAATACGCCGGATTCAGTATTTGACTCAGAAAGTTGCAGCAGACCGTAACAATGCAGAAAAACACACAAGCACACAATATGCAAAAATATACAATGCAGAAAATTAAACACACAAACAAACATACAAATATGCAAACAAACTATTAAAGACAAATATACAGAATTATACACTAATCTAAATTACACAACTCCTAAGGGTTAGATCTAATCTAATGTTAAAAACCAAAATATCAAATAAAAATCAAGATTAATTTTCACTCCATGACAGCGGCGCCAAAAACTTGATGTGCTGTAGTTAGTGGATTGATTTGGTGATTTCAAGTTTTAAATTTATATTTTGCCGACTTTACTAAAAATAACACTTTAACGGGCAGTGTACCCGATCGGTAGTAGCTTCGTGGTAAGTAGGATGTCGATCACTAAGAGCGAGAAACACTTTTAATTTATTGATATCTTGGTTGTCTAATCTATGTTAGTTCTATTCTATGTTAAACCTATGCTAAACCTAAGTTAATCCTAAATCTAATGGATAAAAGGGGGTTTCAGTCTGAGAGACTGGCACGGGTTTGGTGGTGAATAAAATCAATTCAAAACACAAAAACACATGCAAACAAATTAACAGAAGATAAAAGAGCGGCTGAGCCAAATATAAGAAAACTGTATTAGCCACCATAAATTCTTACAACGTTGGTTTGTTTATTAAGTGCAATGATTTCTTATCTCGAGGTGGCATATCATTCTTAAGACTTAGGCGTTACTTCTTCCTAAGACCTAGACACGATAATTCTGTCACAATTAAACGCATCCGCATAAAGCATCCTTATTTGCTGATTATGTAACACCTCACCCAACGTACATTGGATTGCGCAGTAGAAATTAGCAATTGGGCGTTACTAAATAGCTTCTTTCACCAAGAAAATAGAAAACGACCCAAATAAGACATTTAAACCAACATGTGTTCCATTATTAATCAGAGTTAAAATGCGTTAGGTCCCCACAGAATCGCAACCACCATCTATTACAACATTGAAAGACAAATGTTTTCAAATAAAAGACATTGTTTTAACACAACTTAAGACATTGTTTTTGAAGGACCAGAACACACAAGTAGTCTTTCCATAAAATCCATCATATGCACGACACCTCCACAGGATAAAACATGTTTAAAACGTCAATAACAATGTTGAGTGAAATTCATAGAGTTTAAATTAATTGATAAGTAATAATCTTTGAACACATAATTAGTTCCCGGGAAAACAAAGCAACGAATGCAATGTATAGCAACTTGTTTTCTTTCACGCAATAAGCTCATGACACCAAACATTAACAATACATATGGCATTTCATATGTTAAGGTGCCCCAAAACAAGGTATTATTGTCATATACCTACTACTTTCTAAATACAAAATGTCCGTTTGAAAGGGTAGTCACAAGGATTCAGACCCCAGACAGGGTTGTCAAACCCAATAGATATATTAAATGCATTAGCGTTCACCTTACTAGGCGATTAACGGTTCATGAAATAAGGGACTTCGACAATAGCTACTTATGCGGAAACAATCTCGTAATCGGGTCCAGCATACCATAAAATCATATGTGTTCTATTTTATAAAACAAGCTTGTATCCCCCTCGCGGGTTTAAAAACAATTAAAAGGTTTAAATGCGAGGCTATGAACTCTCCTTAAGCAAAAGATCAAATCAATCAAATCAACAAGCGCAAATAGCTTCACGTCTTAACTGCGACCTATTAATACATAAATAATGGTACGTGACTAAAAGTATAATAATTTATATAATACATACTTGAATATATATATATACTATTACGTATATACAATCATATACTACAATCTTTAAGTGTACAATCATATACTACAATATCCAAGTGCGACGCAAAACATTTCACTTTGACGCACTTAACAATATTACGACACTTTTCCATAAAGTTTTCATTTTTAGAAAGTTTGCCGAATGTAAGGACAATATAATCCAAACTTAGTATTTCATCTTAATTTAACTAACATTATGAACTCTTTGCTCATTATAAACTATATTAATTTTTTTTCGTAGTTGACTTTTTACCCAAAAAATAACCAAACTTGACTCGACGGTAAAACGTTCGTTTTTAGGAGTTACAAGGCGTACCTTATATCAAAACGAACCTTAGAACATCCTTTATCATATTCAAAAGCCTAATTTAGATTTCAAAAATTTCTTGACTCTCTACGGTTAAGTCAAACTTTCTGGTCAAACTTGGTCAACACAAAACCCATAAAATGACATTTCTGACATAATCCAACTATCAAAACATGTTCAACTAGCCTATATAAATATACCAAAACCATCAAACTTTGGTCAACAACCAAATACACTTTCAATAATTTCCACACTTGAATCATCTAGTAATAACCATATAACACGCAATATTCACAATTAAATCACTACAAAAACATAACTAGAAGCTTACTATGCTATTAAGAAATTCAAACTATGGTTTCCCCTTTCTTAGTGAATTCGGACGCAAACTCAACCCACACAAACAAACCTTTTTCAATCAACCAACACCAAAATAACAACGATCTAACTAATCTAAACACCCTCTTATACTCGAAATCACCAAGAACCAACCAAAAATTTAACTTCTTCAATACTTATTGCATGTGAGGTTTTATTAGTGGGATTTGTAGCTCTTGAAACAAGGATTAATAATATGTAAATGGATCTTAATGCATGTTGGAAAATCAATGGTGGTGTGGGTGGTTCCTTGTGGCCGGTCGAACTAGGAGAGAAAGGAGGAGGAAGAGAAAATTTTTGATAAAAAGAAATAATGGAAGTATTGAGGTCTTATTTATAGAATAAGAGTTTTGCAAATTGGCAATTCTAGTCCTTCCATCCTCAAGTCCCTTTAAAACTAGTACAAAGTCCTTTTTCTTTTATTTAAAATCGGCCAACAACTCGGGTCACACCACGTTAGTAAATATTTTAAATTCGTCCTACTAAATTTACTTTAAAACATTTAATAAGGCGTTAAACCTCGTAAAACACGACCTTTAAACTCAGTTTTTACAAAAACTCAGGGAAACACCATAAAATATGAAAATAACAAAATTACGCTCTCGGAGCAATAATATAAATTTTTCTGACTTTCTTAGATGCTAAAAACAAATAGAAACTCAATCACGGCTTGAAATTACCCTATTAATGGAAATTCTCATCAAACCTTACATAGTATAAACTACTATATCTAGTTATGTAATAAAATTTATTACCTTGGCTCGGGATAGATGTTGACCTGAAACTCGGGTTGTTACATTCTCCCCACCTTTAGGGAGCGCCGTCTCGGTGCTCAGCTCGACTTATCCGCTTTCTTTGCTTCGTTCTTACTTGTAAAGAGATGAGGGTACTTTTTTCTGAATCTGATCCTCATGATCCCAAGTAAATTCTGGACCTCTTTGCGAATTCCAACGAACTTTAACGATAGATATCCTACTTTGCTTAAGTTGCTTGACCTCTCTATCAACAACTTCTACTGGCTCTTCAATCATATGCAACTTATCATCACGTTGAATCTCGTCCATCGGAACTACGATATCGCCTTCCGCTAAACATTTCTTAAGATTCGAAACATGAAAAGTACTATGAATCCCCTTCAACTCTTCAGGTGACTCCAACGTATAGGCTACAGGACCAACTCTAGCTAGAGTCTTGAATGGCCCAATGTAACGTGGACTTAACTTTTTGTGCTTTCCAAAATGCACAACGCCCTTCCATGGCGATACCTTGAGCAATACCATTTCACCTACTTCAAATTCCAATGGCTTAGCTCTCCTATCCATGTAGCTTTTCTAGCGACTACGTGTAGTTAATAAGCGGTTCTTAATTTGAACGATCTTTTCGGTCGTTTCATGAATTAATTCTGGACCAATGAGTTGGCTATCCCCAACCTCACTCTAGCATACAGGTGATCTACACTTCCGTCCGTACAAAGCCTCATATGGTGCAGCTTTAATGCTCGCGTGATAACTATTGTTTTATGAGAACTCAACCAATGGCAAATGGCGATCCCAACTACTTCTAAAGTCAATCACACAGGCACGCAACATATCTTCTAGCTTTTGTATAGTCCTTTCGCTTTGACCATACGTTTGAGGGTGGTAAGCGGTACTCATATCTAAATCCATCCCCAATGCTTTCTGAAGCGATCTCCCGAAATTAAACGTAAAATGGCTATCTTGATCCGAAATGATCGAAATAGGAACATTATGTCTACACACTATCTCTTTCAAGTAAAGTTGCGTGAGCTTCTCCATACTATCTATTTTCTTCATTGCTAGGAAATGAGCTGATTTGGTCAGTCAATCGATAATAACCCAAACTATATCATACCCACTCAGCGTTCTTGGCAATTAACTTACGAAATCCATAGTAATCCTTTCCCACTTCCAAACTGGAATCTCAGGTTGTTGCAACAATCTAGACGGTTTCTGATGCTCGGCTTTAACCTTCACACAAGTTAAGCATTTACTTACATATGTGGCAATATCAGCTTTCATATTCAGCCACCAATACAATGGCTTCAAATCTTGATACATCTTGTCTAATCTCGGATGGATAGAATATTTGGACTTATGTGACTCATACATAACCAAATTCCTCAATTTACCGTATCGCGGCAACCAGACACGATTTCCAAAGCAACGTGTTCCATCAGGGCGAAACTCGAATATTTGCTTAATCATTCTTCCTAAATTTTCATTCTTTACATACTTCTTCTTCATTGCTTCCTTCTGAGCTTCACGGATTCGCTTAGGTAGATTGTTATGAACAATCATCACCAAAGCTCAAACACGTAATGGCTTATTCCTTTCCTTTCGACTTAAGGCGTCAGCCATAAGATTCGCTTTTCCAGGATGATACCGAATTTCACAATCATAATCACTCAGCAACTCAATCCATCTTCGTTGTCTCAAATTCAACTCTTTCTAATTCAGAATATATTGTAGGCTCTTATGATCGGTGAAAACCACACACTTTGTTCCATACAAATAATGTCTCCATAACCTAAGAGCAAAAACAACGGCTCCTAACTCCAAATCATGAGTAGTGTAATTTTCTTCATAGACCTTCAATTGTCTAGAAGCATACGCTATCACCTTTTCTCTTTGAATCAACACGGCTCCATAACCCTTAAGTGACGCATCGCAATACACCACAAAGTCTTCCGTTCCCTCGGGCAACGCTAAGATTAGTGCGCTACACAACTTCTTCTTCAATGTCTGAAAAGCTTCATCTTCTTCTTTTCCCCACTCATATTTCTTATCTTTCTGAGTCAACTTAATCAGCGGCTTAGAAATCAAAGAAAACCTTCAATAAACCTTCGGTAGTAACCAGCCAATCCAAGAAATTACCTCACCTCCATTGGCGTCTATCTTGGCAGGATCAACGTGAACACCACTACGATCAATCACATGACCACGAAATTTTATCAAATCTAGCCAAAAATCACACTTTGAAAACTTGGCGTACAATCTTTCTTTCTTAAGCAGATCCAAAAAAATCTTTAAATGCTTCCCGTGCTCTTCTTCGTCCTTGGAATAAACCAAAATATCATCGATGAACATAATGACGAACTTATCAAGATATGGCTTGCATACTCGGTTCATTAAGTCCAAAAACATAGCAGGCGCATTAGTCAATCCAAACGGCATTACTTGGAACTCAAAGTGACCATACCGAGTTCTAAATGCAGTAATTGGAATGTCCTCTTCTTTATTGCGTAACTGGTGATATCCTGATCGCATATCGATCTTAGAATACATGCTAAAACCTTGCAGTTGGTCAAATAAATCGTCGATTCTCAAGAGTGGATAACTATTCTTGACAGTCAACTTGTTCAACTAGCGATAATCTATACACATTCTAAAATATCCATCTTTCTTTTTCACAAACAACACTGGTGCTCCCCACGGTGATGAACTCAGACGAATAAATCCCTTCTTCGGCAGCTCTTGCAATTGTACCGATAACTCTCTCATCTCAGACGGTGCCAATCTATACGGTGCACGTGCATTAGGTGCAGCCCTTGGTACTAGATCAATTCAAAACTCTACTTTCCTCGGTGGTGGTAGTGCTGGAAACACCTCAGGAAAGTCATGAATTACAGGCACGTCTTCCAATCGTTTCTCCTTCAACTTCTTCCCCGTCAGGTATGCCAAAAACAAATGGCAACCTCGCTCGACGTACTTATGTGCCTTAATACAAGATATGACATTTAGACAAGACACACCCTTGTCACTTTCGACTATCAACATCTTGTTTCCATGTGGTATATGAACAACTTTCTCGCCACAGACGATAACGGCATCGTGATTGACAAGCCAATCCATACCAATTATGACGTCAAACGTACCAAGCTCAATCGGCATAAGATCAATTTCGAAAATATGGTTCACTAAATTCAAAGTGTAGCCTTTTAAAACAATGTTCGTACTAACTACTCTTCCATGAGCTAACTCTACCTCATAACTAGCTCCTATTTTAACTAGATTAATATTAAGCATGGAACTAAATCTAGTATCCACAAAACTCCTATCAGAACCCGAATCGAATAAAACAGAAGCATAGCGGTTATTTAGCATAAACGTACCAGTAACCACATTCAGACCTTGTGGCTCAGCATCCTTAATAGCATATGCTCGACCATGAGCTTCTCCAATTTCTTCTTGTTTGACCTTCTTGGGGCATCGGTTCCTCGTATGACCTTGCTCAACACAATCATAACAAGTCCAGATGGGCAGAGCATTTGCACCCGTGGCAACATTCTTCTCCTTATAATACCTTGCCTTGTGCCCGAATTTTCCACACTTGTGATAATTGATCGTACATACACCAACATGGCGGGTAAAACAAAGTTCACATAAAGGTAGTGATCCAGAAGACACCTTTCCATCAGTAGGAGCGGTAACCATGGCTCGCGCATTCCCTTGCTTTTGGTTATTCTGCAACGTTTGGCGTGAGTTGTCCCTCTGATTGCTCTTACCACTACTACTTCTACTTTGAAAGCTCTCCCACTTTTGCTTCTTTCCTTCCAAAATTCTTTCATCTCTAGCTTACGATTTCTATTCCATCAACTTATGAGCCATACGTACAGCTTCATTCAGGTTAGCAGGCTTAAAAGAAGTAACTTCACCCTTGATGTTATCGGTCAGTCTCTGGATGTAGGCATCAACCTTCACTCTTTCCGGTTCAACCATTCTCGGATACATGAATGCTAACTCATTGAACCTTTGAGTATAAGCCACGATGTTATACTCATTGACCTTTAAGTTCCATAGCTCATGCTCCATTCTTTGAACTTCTTCTATTGGACAAAATTCTGCAGTCATAAGTTGCTTCATCTCAGTCCAAGGCATTTGGTTCACAGTCTCCAAACCCATGGTTGTAACCTTAGCATTCCACCAAGTCAAAGCAGGTCCTTGTAGTATTGCAGTAGCAAACTTAACCTTCTTGCCCTCTACACATTCACTGATTCTAAACACACTCTTAGTTTTCTCAAACCATCTTCGTAATTCAACAGCTCCCTCAGTATCGTGAAAGGCATTAGGATTACACTTCATAAACCCAGCAAAAGTGCACTCACGAATAGAAGGTGCGACATCTTGACCTCTAACTAGCCCAGATCCTCTAGCATTATTTCCAGCATTTGTTTGTCTAACTCGCTCATCAGCAATAGAGGCATCGACACTTTCCTTGATCATTCGGTGAATAGCAGCTTGAGTCATAGGTGCAAAATTTAGAGGCATGATTCTATCACATCACACATAAAACAATATGATAAGAATTCATAACATGATATTCTCATAACATGGTACAATGACAAATCACTCGCAACAACAGTCACACGACATCAAGTATTAATCAAAAGATAGTCATTCATCTTTCATCATAAAGAGTTAATACATAGTTGCATTGTTTATGAAATGATACAAATCGTTACAACCAATAACACTAATTCTACTAACTGAGAACTCAGTTTAGTGATTACACAATAAAAGAAACTACGATTGAAACTAAACTACTAAGATGATTTCCTTCACGACTCTTTCGGTGATGAACTCTCCACATCTTCAACTGGAATATCGATAACTTCATTTGGTCTTTCTTCAAACATAAATCCCCTACGAATAATCTCTTAATAGAACTCATGAGCTTGAACTCTAGCCCAATAGAGATCTCTCTCGACTCGTTCGTTCTGCATACGAAGGAATGTGTTGCTTAACCTTGCTTCTTCAAGTTCCTTCTTCACTTTCTTACACTTAGCTTTGTCTTCTCCATCACCAAGATTTTCAATCAGCCTTTCCATTGCAGCCGTTCCTTGCTCCATACTAGAACGCACTTCATTACCCAAATCCAAAATCAACTTACCATAATACTTGTCCTTTGCTTTTTCCTTCTTCTCGACTAATGCATGCGCCTTCTCACATCCACACATCCGTCTTGAAAGGGAAGCTATCCGACCAAACAGAGAGTCAATGTCCCGTCTCATGAAGCCAGGTAGTAAACTATCACCATCCTCTCGAGGAATAGCGGCAGTAGACGATTCACCTACCTTATGGACACTAGCAGGAACAGTCTCATCCTCGGGCTCAATCGGGTTTTCAGCCTAAATCGCGTCATCAGGTTCTGACTTAAAAGCAAGTGGCAGAGGATTAAGAGAATATGTCTCTTCATAAGGATATGTCAACTCACTCATTTTCATCTTCCTCGATGTCGACTTCCATATCATCTTCTTCTTGGGGTTCTTCCTCAAATTCTTCTTCTTCTGGGTCCTCATCTTCATTCTCCAAGTCAGGCTCAGAAACAACAGGAACATCATCGTGTTGATTTTATAACACCCCGTGTTTTAGGGTCATTGACGTCGTCAATAAATCCACAATGTATCTTTTATATTGTACGTGTTTGCTTTAAATCGTAAATGTTAAGTTTAATCGCGTACGCCAAAAATTAGCGTTCAATGTAAACGGGCATCAAACGATTAAATGTTTACATCAATCAAGTATTAAATAATTATTTTGAGAATAATTATGGTCTTTGTTCATTTTATTTTTATTGGTTACGTAAAATTGCTATGTTTCGCGATAAAATACGTTTAGGCATTCCCGGAACCACCAAAACTTTTCTACGCTTCAACAAATACCCACTTTTATACCCAATACATAAAAATTACAAAAATATATCATATATATCATACATAGGCCGGATTTTTTGCAATTTATACAAAGATATATGAGAAAAATCTTGCAATTTGGTCTTTGTACTTCATATCACCATTAAACCTATACATACTTTGTTTCTTTGACCAAGACCAAGACCCTTAAGACCCTCATCTTGTTCTTGACCACTATTGCAATCTTTTTGACCATCTATATCTTATATACATGTACTTCTAGTAAGATAACACATAGATATCATAAACACTTAAACAAAAATCAAACAATTCTCCCTTTGCCTCCTTGTTTATAACCCCTATAAACTATCCATACAAAATTTTTCTATCACTTATTTACACATTCTCATATCATATCTAAGATGTCCTAAGTTGTTTGCAAGGGTTGGTTAAGGGTTTACAAGTGTTGAAGCAAGAAATCAAGATTAGGGTTTCATATTGAATTAGGGTTTTCATAGCTTGCTAGCTTGGGTTTAAAGGCTAAACAAGGGTTTAGCACACATTTTTCATCATCATACATCATCACTAAGGTTCCCGAAAACCTTTATCCTTTCATTTTCATGATTTATAGTATATGATGTTCTACATAGCAAAATCACCATTAAAGTCTTTTAAAACATGTAAAAGGGATTTTTACTTGTGATTATACTTTTGTACACTTTTTCATATGATATTAGGTTGATAATATCATGTTAAAATGGATCTATAAGTGTTATACCATGTTGGTTAAGTGTAAAAATGATTATGTACAAGTTTATAAAGTTTACTTAATATGTTACAAGTAAAAGTAATGCAAATGACATGTTAATCTTGTTTATGGACTTTTAGTGATGTTATATGAACACTAAAATAAAGTTATAATGGAAGTATAAGTGATGAGCAACCTTGGTTAAGCTTAAAAAGTGTTAATGAAAGATTAGGGTTTTTAATGATTTACATGAAAAGCTACAAGTAAATGTGTATAATCAACTTGATAAACTTGTTAATCTTGGTAATTTAGACATATGAGGACAATGATGGACTAATGGACTTTATTATATGTAGGACATATAATATATATATAGTATAAAAGACTTATGGTAAAATACAAAGTTGAAAGTCATAGAAACAAAGTTTACATATGGAATCAAGAAAGACATCCTAACTTTCTGTTTTAATTCGACATACAACCTGTCCACTTTATATTTTTATAAAATAGTACGTCTCATGACGATTCCAAAAAGCTAAGAAACTTGAAAAACGGATAAATAACGAAAAAGTTACGGTAAAAACAAGTTATACGATAAATAAACGGATTTATAAAAGAATTTTTATAAAACAATTTATAAAAATTATATAAAACAGCAAGTTTAGTATTTTTAACAGATTACACATATTTTTAGGATTCCAAATTGATAAGAAACGAAAATTTTCAATTAATAACGAATGAGTTATGAATTTCGCGAGTTTACGACAATTAATACTTTTATAAAACTATTTTTATAAAAGTTACTGTTCATGACAGAAACTTTTATTTTTGTAAACCTCATAAATCATTAGAACTTTCAATTACGAGAACGTGCTCGAAAGAATCGCTAAAAACGGAGCTATAACGAATAAAATACGACATTTACGGGTTTTACGACGACAAAAACGATATAAGTAAACTTATGATCTGGTGTGAACAGTAAAAGTTACTGTTCACCAGTAGGTTCAAAATTTGAAAATGTCAAATTTTGATAACTCGACTTAATACGAAAACGTGAGCGCAAGAAACACCTCAAACGGACTCGAAACGCGAAAGTTACGTCAGTTTTACTACAACGGTAATTATAAACGTTTTAACTTATTAAACACAATTTTTCCAAAACAATTAGATGGTGATTAGCTATATAGAATTATGCATGGTAGTAATTACCCAATGTGATTAGTACTTATACAACCTTAAATTAAATAGGTTGCATCTGACGATTTACGTGACGCATTATCTGTGATATACTTGTTATTCGCTCACTCAAGGTGAGTTCATAGCCCCACGTTTTACATGATTTGTTTTACAAGTTTTTGGGGTGAGAAACATGCAATGTTTTATAACTGGACACAAGTGGTTAAGTTTCATATTATGATTACGTGTTGCCTAAGTAGCGATAACCCTAGTTGAGCCCATTATCATGAACTGTCAGTTACTGGATTGTGAGCGCGAATGTTATGAATAGATCTATTAGGATTGACATCCCCGTTCGGGTGATTAGCTATCACTGGGCAAACGAACGTATACCATGTTGAACATAGGATGTTGCGGGTTAGAACATCATCACGGGCAATGTAGGCCATTTATATGGTATTCATTTATGTCGAGCTTCAGTGTCATGAGCTTAGGGCAACGTAATTACATTTATATGATGTCTGCATCTGTTGCATTATCATACACTTGGGAAATCTTGTGGTCCTACAATATACGATTTATCAAACCTATGAATTCACCAACATTATTGTTGACGTTTTAAAGCAATGTTTTTCAGGGGATCAGTAAGCACGAGGTGCAAGGGATACATTGGTGGTTTTGATTTGGATATCATGCATTAAAGATTTTGTCGCATTACATTTTGTATAACTGTTATGGGCTAGAAATCTTTGTATTTTGAACAAGTGGACAAGTGAAGCTTCGGCTTATGTAACAAATACTTTGTTAATTCCAATGTATCAGTTTTAAACGACTTTTTGGTCGTTCTATATACATCTTGTGTTATTGATCTATGAAGTAACACGCCCCGGACCCTTATTCCGCTGTGACCCAATTTGGGGGTGTTACAGATTTGGCTCAACAACAGGTACATCATCCATATGATCGGGAGGAATTTTGTTCACCATGATAATCTAGAAAATATCATATAGTACTTACTTAATAGCATATCACTTCTTATCGGAACACTATTAATCAAAATAACGGTTCGCATAAAAGCGCAAAAAATAAAAAATTACAATTCGCGACATTGTCGATCAACATATATCTCAATTATATTTCAAACATATATAATAATAGTTATAATATAATCACATGACATTCTATTCATATAATACGTGCATAAATGTACCAATATATAACACTTTATGCATCCAACACATGCATAAATATATCCATACTTAGCCATTTATACATATAATACATACGTAATATACTTACACATAACAATTAATAAATGTACCTTTTCTTTTCACATGTAACCAATGGCAACGAGAAGTCTCGGCGTACGTGTAGAAGCGTTATAGTTTAGGTTTTCAAAAAGACTCGGCCTAGTTCTCTATACCCTTAGACCCTTGATATGACTCTGGTATCTAAAATGATTATAATCCGAGTTTTGAAAACAACGTAGTTCTCTATAACCAAGGCTCTGGTACCACTCTGTAACACCCCACCCAACGTACATTGGATTACGCAGTGGAAATTAGCAATTGGGCATTACTAAATAGCATCATTCACCAAGATAATAGAAAACGACCCAAATGAGACGTTTAAACCAACATGTGTTCCATTATTAATCAGAGTTAAAATGTGTTAGGTCCCCACAGAATCACAACCACCGTTTATTACAACATTGAAAGACAAATGTTTTCAAATAAAAGACATTGTTTTAACACAACTTAAGACATTATTTTTGAAAGACCGGAACACACAAGTAGTATTTCCATAAAATCCATCACACGCATGACACCTCCACGCCATCGTTGCCTTCATCCTTGGTTACCTGGGATAAAACATGTTTAAAACGTCAATAACAATGTTGAGTAAAATTTATAGAGTTTAAATTAATTGATAAGTAATAATCTTTGAACACATAATTAGTTATCGAGAAAACAAAGCAACGAATGCAATGTATAGCAACTTCTTTTCTTTCATCCAATAAGCTCATGACACCGAACGGTAACAATACATATGGCATTTCATATGTTAAGGTGCCCAAAACAAGGTATTATTGTCATATACCTACTACTTTCTAAATACAAAATGTCCGTTTGCCAGGGTGGTCACAAGGATTCAGACCCCGGACAGGGTTGTCAAACCCAATAGATCTATTTAATGCATTAGCGTTCACCTTACCAGGCGATTAACGGTTCATGAAATAAGGGACTTCGACAATAGCTACTTATGCGGAAACAATCTCGTAATCGGGTCCAACATACCATAAAATTATATGTGTTCTATTTTATAAAACAAACATGTATCCCCCTCGCGGGTTTAAAAACAATTAAAAGATTTAAATGTGAGGCTATGAACTCACCTTAAGCAAAAGATCCAATCAATCAAATCAACAAGCGCAAATAGCTTCACGTCTTAACCGCGACCTATTAGTACATATATAGCGGTACGTGACTTAAAGTATTATAAATCATATGCATACTTACATATATCTATATATCAACATTATTACGTATATACAATCATTTACTACAATCTCCAAGTGCGACGCAAAACATTTCACTTTGACGCACTTAATATTATTACGACACTTTTCCATAAAGCTTTCATTTTTAAAAAGTTTGCCGAAAGTAAGGACAATATAATCCAAACTTAGCATTTCATCTTAATTTAACTAACACTACGAACCCTTTGCTCATTATAAACTATATTCAAAAGTTTACGCAAGTTTGACTTTCAAAAGTCAAACTTCTTAGTTGACTTTTTACCCAAAAAATAACCAAACTTGACTCGGCCGTAAAACGCTCGTGTTTAGGAGTTACAAGGCACACCTTATATCAAAACGAACCTTAGAACATCTTTTATCATATACAAAAGCCTAATTTAGATTTCAAAAATTTCTTGACTCGCTACGGTCTGTCAAACTTTCTGGTCAAACTTGGTCAACACAAAACCCATAAAATGACATTTTTGACATAATCCGACTATCAAAACATGTTCAACTAGCCTATATAATTATACCAAAACCATCAAACTTTGGTCAACAACCAATTACACTTTCAATAATTTCCGCACTTCATCTAGTAATAATCATATAACACGCAATATTCACAATTAAATCACTACAAAAACATAACTAGAAGCTTACAATGCTATCAAAAAACTCAAACTATGGTTTCCCCTCGCTTAGTGAAATCAGACGCAAACTAACCCACACAAACAAACCTTTTTCAATCAACCAATACCAAAATAACAACAATCTAACTAATCTAAACACCCTCTCATACTCGAAATCACCAAGAACCAACCAAAAATTCAACTTCTTCAATACTTATTGCATGTGAGGTTTTATTAGTGGGATTTATAGCTCTTGAAACAAGGATTAATAATATGTAAATGGATCTTAATGCATGTTGGAAAATCAATGGTGGTGTGGGTGGTTCCTTGTGGCCGGTCGAACTAGGAGAGAAAGGAGGAGGAAAAGAAATTTTTTGATAAAAAGAAATAATGGAAGTATTGAGGTCCTATTTATAGAATAAGAGTTTGGCAAATTGGCAATTCTAGTCCTTCCATCCTCAAGTCCCTTTAAAACTAGTACAAAGTCCTTTTTCTTTTTTTTTTAAAATCGGCCAACAACTCGGGTAACACCACGTTAGTAAACATTTTAAATCCGTCCCACTAAATTTACTTTAAAACATTAAACCTCGTAAAACACGAGCTTTAAACACGGTTTTTACAAAAACTCGAGGAAACACTATAAAATATGAAAATAACAAAATTACGCTCTCGAAGCAATAATATAATTTTTTTTACTTTTTTAGATTCTAAAAACAAATAGAAACTCAATCACAGCGTGAAATTACCCTATTAATGGAAATTCTCATCAAACCTTACATAGTATAAACGACTATCTCTAGTTACTTAATAAAATTTATTATCTTGACCCGGGATAGACGTTGACCTAAAACTCAGGTTGTTATAGATTATAATCTATCTTAAGGATTAAAGCAATGGTGATCTTGTTAAACCCTAGATCATAGAGACTTTACCCACTTACTGCTTAATTGTTCTTTATAAACTAGTAGTCCACTGCCCGAGTCTTTACCAATTAATTAAGAAGTACTCGTTGATCCCAAGGGTCACCTGCCGGTCCAACTAAGCTCACTAATCTAAAGGCAAAGATAGGTCAATATTTGTGATCCTATGATTCTAAATATATAAATTGCAATATAGAGAGCTATCCTGGACTCTTAGCCTATGCTCATACAACACCGAAGTTGCAGCACATTAAATATGTAGGACTAGACTTACTTGAATGATAGGTCGCATACTTAAGCACGTAAACAAGTATATTGATAAACATAAACAAGCATTCAACGATAAATCAAAAAATCAAGATAAACAAAACCAAACATTCAGATCTTCATAATAATGGCTAATACCCGAAGGTATTAGCCTTTCAAACGTCATAATCAATACAAATGCAATTATTTAGCCAAGGTAAACTAACCGAGTTAAAGAATGATACCAAAAACTAAACGGTTACAAGAGTATATGGAATTACATGTTGTCTCCTATGGAATTGATAACGTTGCTCGACCTCTTTTGCTCTTTTTCTCCTCTGAAAATCCACTTTTATGGTTTAGGTATCGAGAGTATGATTTAGCATACTGAAAACTCATTTTTGAGTTTTCTATTTATAAGGTCTGGAATTAGGTCCATACGGCGTATCCAGAGACTTGGATACGGCTTATCGGGGGTTTCTTGAAGTAGGAACCACATTTGATATCTTCTAAAATCTTCATATTCTATAACTTGAATACGGCGTATTGAGTACTTCTGGATACGATGTATTGGCTCTTGTTCCTTTGTGGTCTTCAGTGAAGTGTAGGCACAGATACGCCGTATCTTCCCTGATGGATAGCGTATTGAGTTGTCAGAATCAGTAATCTTCATATTTCTTTGTTTAAGCTCCAGAATGCGTGCCTTTTCATTAACTTTCACCAAGTACTCCATAATTACTGCAATTCTCAAATATAAATGATTAAGTAACAATTCTTTGCAATAATTATTTTTAGGATTACGAAAAGTATCGGTCACTTCTATTATATCGTTAGATAGCTCGTATAGTAATATTTGGAACCTAAATAGGCTTGCTTAGGAAAAGAGCATGCAAAGCCCATGGATGAAGCCTTATAGCCGTCCCTATTAGGAGTATAAATACCCTCTCCATATGTGGAGAGGGTGTTGGTTGGTTGTTTCATTCTCATAATCTAAGTGTGTATTTTCATGTTTACTTTCTCTTACTAGAAGCATCCTCCCAACCACTTTCTCTCTCTAGATTTCTTCCTTTTGGTTTGTGTGTTTATTGATTACAAGTATTCTACACTTGGTATCAAGATCCATGAGGTGATATTGTTTGTGTTGTGTGCGTTTTTACTCGTTCTTTACTCGTCATATTTGAACTTTTTTGGCTCAAAGCTTTTATTCACACTAAAAGATCATATACTACATATATTTGATCTAGTATCATAGTTATACAAGGTGTACAAGCTTTGAGATAAGAAATCTACATTTTTGTGCAAGTTTTGGTTCAAAAAGTTTATAAAAAGTACAAATCTTGATTTCAAATTTTTTGTCTTAAAAACCATAAAGTTTGCATTTTAAGGTTCTTATAGGTTTAGTATTACTAGTTGTACAAGAAATTTTGGGTAAAAACGTCAAAAAGTGAGTCTTTTCATGTTTTGGAAAAGTTGAAGTTCGTTTTTTTGCATGAGGCGAATTAGGTTTGTTCTTGAAGGCGAATTAGTTCTTCTTCGTTGAAGGCGAATTAGTTCTTTTCCTTGAAGGTGAATTAGAATTTCATTTGAAGGAGAATTAGCTATTTTCTATTGAAGGCGAATTAGCTCTTTATTTGGAAGGCGAATTAGTTCTCTCCTCTTTGCAAGGCGAATTACCACTCGTTATTTGGAAGGATAATTCGAATTTCTTTTGGAAGGCGAATTAGTTCCTTTTTATTTGGAAGGCGAATTATCGTTTTTTTAGAAGGCGAATTAATAATTCTTCTTAAGGCGAATTAAGGATTTCTCTTTGGAGGCGAATTAAAGTTTTTACCTTTATAAAAGGTGAATTAATTTTTGTTTCTAAAGGCGAATTAATCATTTTTCCAAGGCGAATTAATCTTCACTTGAATTATACAGTTTATTTCTTTGATTTGTAAAATCCCGTAAAATGTTATTTTCTAGTTTAATAAAGAATAGTAAAATCCAGTTTAGTTTTAAGACATAATACACCTAAAAGACAACTCACTTTAACACATTTACTTCTTATCACTGTCCGATCAACAAGTAATCTAATAACATCAAATCAACATGGATTCAATGATTCCAAATGGATAAAGGAATACTCTTGTTCAGTACACGATACTCTCTGGTGCTGACAATCGTCCACCAATGTTGGACAAAGACATGTATGATTCTTGGAAAAGTATAATGGAACTATACATGCAAAACAGAGAGCACGGAAGAATGATACTTGAATCAGTTGAACATGGTCCACTCATTTGGCCTACGATTGAAGAAAATGGGGTGATCAGAACAAAGAAATATGATGAATTATCTGTCACAGAGAAAATTCAAGCTGATTGTGATATGAAGGCAACTAATATCATTCTTCAAGGTCTACCAACTGATATCTATTCACTTGTTAATCATCACAGAGTTGCCAAGGATCTATGGGAAAGAGCTCAACTTCTAATACAAGGTACTTCATTGACAAAGCAAGAAAGGGAATGTAAACTATATGATGTTGTTGCTAATGTTTCTACAAATCCATGCAGGTCTACTTCCGCTTTAGCAGACCACGACAAAAGGTTATCACCTAGAAACATACAATAACCGGAAGTAGACATGCGGGTGGATGGGCAACCTGCCCAATCAGCATCAGTGTACCCAACTAAAGATTTAGTAGCGGAAGCATATAACTGAAGACCAAGCTCCAAGGTGCCCTGAACATAGCGCATGATACGTTTGAGAGCAGCAAAGTGTGGCTCCTTCGGATCATGCATATAGAGACAAACCTGTTGAACTGCATAGGATAAATCTGGGCGAGTAAAGGTAAGATACTGGAGCCCCCCTGCAAGACTACGGTATAAAGTAGGATCCTGAATAGGAACGCCGTCTGGATCCCAATTTGGAGTCAGTGTCAATTGGTGTCCGAGACGGGTTACAATTAACCATATGAGCGAGCTCAAGAAGTTGACGAGCATACTTCTTCTGAGACAAAAATAACCCTGTAGGATGACGAACAGCAGAGATGCCAAGAAAATAATTAAGTGCCCCGAGATCAGTCATATCAAACTCTTTATACAAAGAGTCTACAATCTGCTAAAGTAGAACTGGAGAAGAAGCTGTGAGGATAATATCGTCCACATATATAAGTAAATAAGCAACCTGCAAACCGCTGGAACCAAGCATGAGGTGCATGTTTCAAACCATACAAAGACCTCTGCAAAAGACATACATGATTAGGATAACGAGAGTCAACAAAACCAGGGGCTGATGCATATACACTGTCTCAGATAAATCACCATTAAGAAATGCATTCTTAACATCAAGTTGGTGAATAAGCCACTGTCAAGACACAGCAAGGCTAAGAACGGTGCGAATGGTGGCCGGCTTAACAACTAGACTAAATGTCTTATCAAAGTCAACACCGTGTTGCTGATTACTATCTTTAGCAACAAGTCGAGCCTTATAACGACTCAAAGTACCGTCAGCATGAAATGTATGCTTAAATAACCACCTAGATCGAACCAAGTTAACATCAGACGGCCTTGGAACAAGAATAACAAGAATCAAAGTACCATTTTTAACTAACGCATTATACTCATCATACATAGCATTACACCAATTAGGGTCTTTTAGAGCAATAAACGGAGATTTGGGAATGAGAGAGAGAGAGATGAAGTGTGAAGAGAAAGACGTTCTATGGGTTTGACAATACCGGATTGAGACCTCGTGACGATGGAGTGAGTTCGAGCAGGTTAGGGTTCAATTGGAGATGGAATGTCGGGTGGGGATGTAGGTGGTTGTTGGGCCTACAATACAGGACTGATGGGTAAGGGTGATGTGGACTTGGTAGTGGAGTGGTTTAGTGGCTATGATTGTTGGGTCGTAGGAAATAGGGCGGATTGTTTGAGAGTAGGATGTGGGGCATGGGTAGTATTTTGTTGGGTATTATTTTGGGGTTCTAGGTGTGTGTGATGGAGTAAGGGGGTGTAGGTTCAAGAAATTGATACGAGGGTGGAGAAGATGGTGTCATGGACTTATATGGAAATTGTGTCTCATCAAAGGTGACATGTCTAGAGAGAATTATTTTGTTGGTTTCAAGGTCAAGGCAACGGTAACCACGATGGTAGGCGGGAAAGCCAAGAAAGATACAAGGCGTGGCACGTGGTGCAAATTTATGAGGTGAATGTAGGTGAGGGTAACAAAGGCATCCAAAGATGCGTAAATGGGAGTAGTTGGGTTCTTTTTGAAAAAGTTTGGTGAAGGGTATTTCGTTGTTAATTTCGATGGAAAGGAGAAAGTTGAGAAGGTAGGTTTCCATATGAAGGGCTTCGACCCAAAATGACTTGGTTACTGGATAGAGATCGCCTGAGCTGTCACATCGAAGGAGGATATGGCGAGTCAAGAAATCCTTCACAGAAAAACCAAACGCGTCAAATTCGATAGTACAGTTGTTATCCCTAGTAAATTGGCGAACGAAAATAAGGTTTTTAATAATGTTAGGAGTGACAAGAACATTACGTAAGTGTAAGGGGAGATGATGAGAAAGAATAATGCTATGACCAGTATTAGTAACGGGAATAGAATTACCGTCACCAACATGTATAGATGGGAATAGACGTTTATTAAAAATAGTACTTAAATTACGAGCATCTGGAGAAGGGTAAATTGTGTGTCTATTCCATTAATCAACGATACAATATATAGGGGTACAAGACAACTAATCAATGACAAAATAAGTACAAGACAACTAGAAAATGACTAGATGATTGTCAATTAGACAACTAATGATGGATATATGGATGAGAATGAGACAACTCATCGATTGATTGATATTTAGATGAGAATGGGACAACTCATTGATTTTGCCAACTAATAACGGGGTGAGTTGCAAACTCACAGGTGAGTTGCCACTCCCCTTCCTCCAACTCACGCGTGAGTTTTAAAGTGAATGGTGGGTCACTCACCATTGATGGAGTGAATGGTGAATGTGATTTATTATTATTATTTATTTGATTTGTGAGTGTGTGTGAGTATTTAGTAAAGTATATTTTTATATAAAGTGTGTATTTTAATGAAATGTGAGTTTGTGATGACCACTACGGTTGAAAGATGAGTGTGGTCGAGTTGAAATGAGAGGAAAAAAAAGTT
>BQNB010109377.1:0-22764 GCA_026074375.1 Tanacetum coccineum
CCTATATCTTGATTGTTGTACTTTGACGTAGCACCCCATTGTTACCTTTCCGCTGCGACCTGATTTTGGAGGTGTTACATAAAAGGTCTAAGCAACTGATTCATCACACGCATAAATGTGCTAGGTGTGTTTGATAAACCAAAAGGCATCACTAACCACTCATATAACCCTTCACACGTCTTGAAGGTAGTTTTCCATTCATCACCAGGTCTAAAATGAATCTGGTAATACCCACTCTTCAAATCCAACTTCGTGAAGATAGTACCACTACTAATCTGGTCAAGTAAATCATCAAGGCGAGGGATAGGAAACCTGTACCTTACAGTAATCTTGTTAATGGCTCGGCTTTCAACACACATACGCCATGATCCATCCTTCTTTGGAGTCAATAAGGCAGGAACGGCACATGGGCTCATGCTTTCACGAACATGACCCTTAGAAACCAACTCTTCAACCTGCCTACGCAATTCCTTTTGCTCTCGTGGGCTCATTCTATAATGTGGTCTGTTAGGCAATTGTGAACCAGGCTCCAAATTAATATGGTGTTTGATGTCACGCAAAAGTGGCAATCCATCAAGCAACCCATCAGGGAAGACATCCGAAAATTCCTCAAGTAAATGAATCATAGCCTCAGAAATTTCACTATCCTTAGACACTTCCTTCCCTATTAGCACAAAAACATCATCGCTCATCTCTAATTCGTCTTGAAACTATAAAAGTGTTAGTAAAGTACCAGTAGGCTTGTTGACTACCTCTTTGGGTTTATTCGACATCAAAGTTATCTTTACACTATCAAACAGGAAACTATAAGTATTAGCTCTCCCGTTATGTGTCGTGTTGCGATCATACTCCCAAGGTCTACCCAACAATAAGTGACAAGCATCCATGGGCACCACATCACACCAAACACTATCGTTATATGTTGTTCCTACAGAAAAAGCAACAAGGGCACGCTTATAAATAGTTACCTCACCACCTTTCTTAAGCCACTGTAACTTGTAAGGTTTGTGATGATTCTCGGTTTTCAACCTTAATTTTTGAACTACCTCTTCAGCTATCAAATTGTCACAACTCCCCGGGTCAACCACAAAGGTGCAAACCTTACCCAAAATAGTACAAGTAGACTGAAAGATGTTGTGCTTGAGCCAATTGTCACCAACAGCCTTTGGTGTCAAGCAAGAGCGTCTTACCATCAAATTTACCCCCATATCTCCACTCATAAGCTCTTCTTCATATTGATCATCATCAAACATTGGAGGTTATTCATACTCATCATCCGCCACACCATTATCTTCCCATTCCTCATCAACAAATAAGTGCCTTTTTGCAGTTTTCTTACACTCCAACTACCGGTGACCAGGTTCACCACAGTTAAAGCATTTTAAACCACTACTTCCAACCCCCTTAGAAATTGGTCCAGTATTACCACCACCCACTTTTGTCTGATTAGGAACAAATCGAGAAGTAACGTTACCCGAACCTAAACTACCCCCTGCTATGGCAGGAGAAGATGAACTCCCAACCCATCGGTTCTGTTTTTCAAAAGCTAATGCCCGTTGATATGCATCAGAAAGTTTCGCCGGATCAAACATATTAACAGAATCCATGATCTGGACTCTTAGACCACCAATGTAACGAGACACAAGTTGATCATCAGTCTCTTGAATATCATTCCTTGCAATTAGTTGGTAAAATTTGGTTGTATAATCTTTAACATACTTGGTCCCTTGTTTTAGATTTTGTAACCGTTGATAGTTATGAGGAATAAAGTTTTCCCTTAATAACTTCTTCATCTTCCTCCAACTGGTGACTCTTGGCTTTCCAACCCTCTCTCTAGTCAGTTTTAATTGTTGCCACCATGCGGATGCCCTACCACGTAGCTTGGTAGCGATCAATGAAACCTTTTTTTAGGAACCTCTTTGAATTTGAACACATCTTCGACCGCAACAAGCCAATCAATGAACCCCTCGGGGTTCAAAGTATTCCCATCAAAATCAGGAATATTGACTCTCATTCTAGATTCCTAATGCCTATTATCTTCCCTTTGATTTTGTCTTGGTCGATCCGGTTGTTCATCAGAAGATGAACCGTCACCGTTAAAGAACAGGTTCTCTGACTCTTCACCAACACTTCCCCGACTGTTACGATCCCTACGCCTTCTTGGATTCATCATGTTATTCATTCGATTAGCCAATTGATCAACAAACTGATCTAATCGCTCCTCCATTCTTTCCATAACACGCTGCTCGAATTCTTGCTCATAAGCTTCAGTAAGAGGCCTATTTCTCCTTGGAGGCATCTTAACAGGAACTTCGGCTCTGATACCAACTGATGTAGACTAAAAACACAAGATAACATAATCAACCCTGTTGATTTACACGAATACCAGGATTGATTCTTCCAACAATTGTTGATTCACACGAATACCGATTATTAGAATGATTCTTAGCAAAAATGACCAAAAATAAACTTTTTGTATTTCTTGGAACTGAATAGCCAGAAACATACTACAGTAGTTAAATAGCAAAACAAAGCTAAAACGGGCCCTAAAAGACAAAGGGCCGAAAGTTATACTAAAAACAAAGGTCTAAAAAACTTGAAAAACCACGAAAACATAAATAACTCCTAAAATATAATTTTTCGGGGCTTGAAATTTCCATAACCTGACTATGTTTAGTTACCATGGCGTTCTCCTCGTTCCAAGCTTCGAAACGGCTGGTCTTGGGCCTGAAACGGACACCTTGAGCCCAAGTTATGTCATTTTGAAGAAAGCCCTTTTCTTCATACGATCTTGGGCTTCTAAGAACAATTGGGCATGTTCTTCAACACTTGGGCCTACATCATTTTTTGCCTTGGATTTATAGTGTAGTTAAGAATCTGTTATTTTAGAGATTTCGTTTAGATGTGAGATGGTCCAGATAGTGTTGGTGATGTTTAGTTAACTGGCGCAAGTTGTTTTGAGATGATTCAAGTCTTGTTTTAGTCTATTTACGATTGTAGTTCCCATGTTCATTTAATGATAGGATTGTGGGACAATCAGGCGGATACCCTGATATCTAACTACCCATCTTTCTACAGATATAGTAACAAACCTGTATGAGGATTAACTCTGTAATTCTTAAGTTGAGGAACACTTTGGTTATGATTTTTTTAAAAAATAGGTTAGTGTATGTTGGTCCAAAGTCTTGGATCTGATTAGCCTTTTGTAAGCCAATAGCTAACTTGAATAAATTTAAATCAACTATAAGAGAGACAATGACTATGAATACTATGTGCTAATGTGGAATCTTAACACAAGTACTAAGAAGAACAATTGTAAAACTAACTTTGTATATTGCTATTGATTTCTATTAGGTTTGGATACCTAAAACACTATGTCGTAAGGTTCCTTTTATACACCAAGGAAACCCTAATGGGCTTTACAAACGTGTGAAAGGATAATGCATATCCTTTCCTAAGATATCTCCTAAGATATCTCTAAGATAACTATTATAACTATTCTGTTACATAAACAGACTTAACTAGACAAAGCCAGTACTAACTATAGTACTGCTAGACTTAACTTACTAACTTTAGTACTGCTAGACTTAACACAGTACTTGGCAGAACTAACTAATACTAGCAGACTTAATAGTTATACTACCAATATTAAGTCTTTTATAATATATTTCCCAACAATCCTCCCCTAACTTGAACTTCACTTGTGATCTTCAAGTTTCTTTGAGTGTCTTCATTATAAGCTTCTTGAGGATTTTGTGAGCATTATCTTTGGAATTATTCTTGAACTGCAACCCTTTGAATTGATCACTACCTGATCTTTGCAGCAACTAATCTTCTAGATATCATAATCAGCACTTCACAGCAACAAGTCGTATCTCTTCAAAAACTCTTGAATAAGCAGCAACATTGACTATATGTACATCAAATCATAAAGTTTCAGTCTATTCTCATCACTTCCAGGTGTGTTAACTCCTGTGAGAGGTGAATCATTGAAAATTTAATGGATTTGATGTCTCTTTACCAGTTAGCCATTAACTCTGGAGTAGCCAATGTTTGGTTTATAAACCATGGTACATTGATAACCATTTCAACTCTTAGTACATGAAACATGGTGAGTTGAAATACCATATGATTTTTAGCAAATCATCAGCTATCAACGGATTTGATTAAGCCTTTACCAAGTAACCGTTTGCTCTTGGGCTAGCTAATCCTTTGGTGGAATCATGACATCACCCTGGTGGATTAATAACCAGTTCAACTTTTTGAACATGAATCATTGGTAAGTTGAGTACCATCCAGTTTTTGGTAAACTGTCAACCATATAAATGGATTTTCCACAGCCTTTACCACAAGCCATAACCTTGTGGGCTAGCCAACTCTTTACAAACATAGATATGGTGAGTTGATAACCATACAATTTTTGGCAAATTGTCAGCCATAAACGGATTTGAGAAGTCTTTACCAAGAGCCGTTTGCTCCTGGACTAGCCAGTCCTTATGTCTGTTAGACATGGTGGACTGATAACCATTTGTTGTGTTAGTGCATAGCACCTCCACCAAGTGTTATCTCTTCTCAACTCCATTTTACATAAACAGCTCTCTATCTATATACCACAGCTCTGAAAATTCTTTCAAACATTTACAAATTTATTGCTGCTGAGCTTGTTTCTCAATTAACTTCAAGAGTTGATAGCAGACCTCATCTTTTCTATCTCCCAAAAGCTTCTTTTCAAGCATAGCTTTGCAAACTCTGGGTGGTAGTGGATACTTAACCTCAGTCAGCATATAGATGTGTGCAGCCTCCACAGTCAAACAATGAACACTGCAGCTATGAAAGTATCTCCAATTGAGTATCTGTTGTTGATGTGGCAACTTCCAAATAGCATCCTCTTCAGATGGTGGATCAAACATAGTCTTTAGATCCCCCCATAAAACCCTTTCAAATTCTTCTTCAGGCCTGTTATCTCCATACTTCAACATCATCAGCCTATACAACTCCTTGAGATCATCTCTTGTTAAATCATTCAATAAGCCTTGAAAGTTCACATATACCACATCTGTGTTATCTTCCCTGATGATCTGATAAGCACCTCTCTTTCCAGTCTTGATAATCTGCCATTTAACTATCTTTGCAGGTGCTGGTCCTTGTGGAATTGAACTCATTGGAAACTCTTCTGAAGATGGTTCATCCACTCTTTCCTCCATGTAGGCTTCAACATCCTCCTCAGTGCCAGACTTTGCAGATTCAGGCTTCTTCTGCAATCCTTTCCTTGCCAAAGATTTTCTTTTAGTATATCTTAAAACTGGCTTTTTAATCTCAAATTCCTCTTCTCTCTTCACTGACTCTTTATCCTTCTCTTTAGGAACAGAAACATCCTCCCTTGTGTCAGACTTTAGCTTCTTGGAAGATTCTGTTTGAAGCTCTACACCAGTTCTTTTCCTACTCTCTTTCTCTGTATCCATAGGCACAAACCTTTCCATGCTTCTCATCAAATACTCAAATTTTTCTTTAAGTTCTTCATCTGTAAGCTTCTTTATCTGAGCCAATTTCCATCCACCCTGATTCTTCAAATAAGTGGCCATATACTGTCTTTGCTGAGCCTGAGTCATTGGTTTATCTCTTTGAGCTTTTGCCTTTTGCTCTGCAATAAGTTTTCTTCTCTGACTTATCAAACCCACCATTCTCTGAGCATAATCAGCCTCAGATACATCTTCTCCTGCAATCTCTTTGACCAGATCTGCATTTGCTTCCAATTTAGCCGATTATGTCCCATCTTTTATGTTTAAAACTAGCAGCCTTTGCCTTGAGCCATTCTTTTCTTTTGAGCTTCAGACAACTCTAACTCTTCTTGCAATCTTTTTGCAGCCAATTCATCTTGTCTTTTTAGTTCTTCTCTCCTTGCATTTTCAGCCTCATCCTTAGCTTGTATTCTTGCTATTTCTGCCAAACTAGCATGCTCTTCTCTGATTTGTTTCTTTGTTCTTTTGGTCTGAGGAGTAACATGTTCACCATCAGAACTAACTTTTTCACTAGCAGACTTAATATCTGTGAACCAGTACTAACATCTTCGAAACCAGTACTAACACCTCTTCAGCATCCAGTTCTTCCTCCTTACTCAAGTTTTAACAATTTCCTTCCTCTTGGTCTGATTTGGGCTAAGGTTCAGCTAGGAGTTTCAGATGCTTCTAAAACTTGAGACTATCTTGTTTCTCATAATGATTTGCCTTGGTTGGAGCTAAAAACTTATGAATTTATCTTTTTATAAAATTCCTCCCCTATTTGGAAGAATTTTTAGCAGCCTTATCTTCTGAATCAGTGAGAACCACTCATCTGCTCTTGAGAACCCTTTCCATTTTCTTAACTTTCTTCACCAACTTCACGATTGCATTCCCCATAGTCTGCTTAGTCTGCTTGAGATCCTTCTCCAAGCTTTCAATCCTGGTCATTAACTGTGGAACCAGTTGAAAAAGATCATCTACTGACATGTGCACTGTTTCTGCCTCATGAGTATGAGTAGGAGCCTGGGTTTGTGGAATGTAAGATTCTTGTCTAGGTGAAGATGATTGGTGTTCAGGTGATGGTTGCTCAAAGGGGTGCTCCATGATTTCATGTTCAGGTGCAGGAGAAGGTGATGAAGGTCCAGATGTTGGTTCGGTTACAAGTGTAGGTGGAATTGTGGTGGATTCAGTTGGTGCAGGTTGAGATGTAGGTGGTGGTGGAACTATAGAGGATGATGGTTGAGATTGGGTTCTAGCTTGATCTGCTTGACCTATATTTTGAGCAACAACAGGCAACATAGCAGGCAATAAAGGTCTTGGTACCCCCCTAAAACCCCTTTTCATGTTTCCTAAAATCTTCTTGGTTAAGGCCACAACCAAATAAGGGTGTTTGCTTTCAGTTTGTATTTACAAAATCATTTGTAGAAAGCGAGGGTACATCAAAAATTTAGTTTTACTTTTCAAATTAGCCACCATTCCATCAAAAATCAATTTTGAAAACTTATAAACCCTGCCAGTGGAAAGACAAATCAAAGCAATTGCAATATTGCTACCAAATTGATCCCATCCAACACTTTTAGGGCTTATGCAGTGTAAAATATAATGGATCAAGAATCGCCATTAGGGTGTGAAAAAGCTTTTCCAAAAAGTAAAAGAACCATCAGTTGGATACCCCATATTCCCCATTCCCTCAAAAATCTTAGTATTTGGCAACATAAAAATCCCTGAAGCATCTGCTAATTGAAGCTTACTTCGAACAGATGCCTCAGTGATTGTATACTCAAGAGTATCTATGGTTGCTCTTAGTTCTAGAGTCCCATCAGCAAGAGTTGAGATAGCTGCAGTCTGTCAAAACTATTTGACTAGGGAGTCATGGATTATAGGATTGTGAGTCAAGGCATACCTGATATGCGAGCCTTTTAAGAAATCTACTATCTCTACAAACCCTGCACTTTCTTCAGGTTTCTTTAAGAACCCCACTTGGTTATGCTTGTCGCAGTATTTCATGGAAGCCATTCGTTGAACTTGTAGTAAAAAGGTTGTGATTGTTGGTGATTATCCACTGGGTTTGGTAACTTAGTACTGATTGTAGCTGCTAATTGACTTTATATGCGAAAAGATAATGAATTTCAAATGTCCCTCCGAGAAAATAGGCTCTTTTTAATGAAGAAAACTATTTTAGGTGAGATAAAACAGTAAATATCTAATTTGTATCATTATCCGCTTAAATATCCCCGCAATTTGCTATAACGGTCATATTTAATGAAAAGTCAAAGTTGTGAGACCAAACAGTACTAACGACTAGTTACCAGTATTAATATTGGACTACCAGACTTAAGTCTGGTCAACCAATATTAACAATATATTGTCAGAACTAACAATAAGCTTACCAGGATTAACTAGTAAACTACCAGAATTAATATAACCTATCATAATTAATTCTACTAACTAGTATTACTAGATTACAAACTATACATTTAATCATCCCCTTAAATGTTGCTATAGATTTATCATACCAATATTAACCACTAAGAAATTAAACCTTGATCCATCAAAAGCTTTGGTCAATAGGTCAGCTACATTGAAGTCTGTGTGAATTTTCTCCACCATAATGAGCTTCTTCTCATAAGAATCTCTTATAAAGTGGTGTCTGATCTCTATGTGCTTTGTCTTGGAGTGATACACCGGATTCTTCACAATGCATATGGTGCTTTCATTATCAATGTGGATTTTGGTATTCATGAAATTGAAACCATAGTCCAACATTTGATTCTGAATCCACAACACTTGTCCACAGCAGCTTGCAACAGCTACATATTCAGCTTCTGTTGTAGATGTAGCCACTATGTATGTTTCTGCATTGCCATGAAATTAATCATGCTTCCAAAAATTGACACACACGTTATGTGATTTCCAGTCAGGTTTTTGCCCCAGCAAAGTCATAATCTGAGAAAGCCTCCATGGTACAAAAGATATACTCTAGGAATACCATAAGCCCCAAATTTTTTTTGCCCATAAGTACTTAAAGATTCGCTTCACATGCATTTAGGTGTGAAGTCTTGGGAAGTAAACCTGAAAACGAGAACAAGCAAAAACACCAAGACATTATAGTCACTCCCTAGATGCAGTTAAAAACAGATATAACTTATCATTGATCTGTATAGGTGTACATCCACTTCATCAGCTTCCTCACTTTTGTCAATCCATCCTTGGTCTCTCATTGGAGTTATTGCAGTTTTCACACTTGCAAGGTCAAACTTTTTCAGCATGTCTGCAACATACTTGTCTTGAGAAATAAAAATTCCATCTGTCTTTTGCTTGACTTGCAATCCAAGGAAGAATATGAGTTCACCTATAGAACTCATTTGAAATTTACCTTTCATCAAGGCCTCAAATTTGTCACACCAAGACTTTTTAGTAGAGCCAAAAATGATATCATACTACAACACTTGAACCATCATATTTCCATCCTTGTCCTTCTTAATAAACAAAGTCTTGTCAATTGTACCCCTTCTGTATCCATGCTTCCTAAAATATTGATAGAGTAGCATACCATGCTCTAGGAGCTTGATGTAAGCCATATAAAGCTTTAACAACCTTATAAACCTTTTTAGGATGATCAGGATCAACAAAACCAGGAGGTTAAGAAACATACACCTCTTCATTGATAGTGCCAGTACTAAAATGTGGATTTTTTACATCCTTTGTATAACTATGAACCCCATTAAATTAGCAAAAGGCTAAAATAACCTGTACCCCCTAGCTACTATCTTGCCACAAAGAGTAAAAACCTCATCATAGTCAATACCCTCTCCTGTTAGTGACTTGGGTCCACTAGTCTTGCCTTATTCTAACAACTACTCCTCTTTCATCCCTTTTGTTTCTGTATACCCATTTTGGTTTTCATCACCTTTGCTCCATGAGGTAGATCTACTAAATCCATACCAGTTGTAGTCTAAAACTGAATAACCCTCTTTGCTAGCTTCAACCTAACTGTCATCTTTTAGAGCTTCAGAAATCTTTTTAGGTTCCTCCTGAGATAAGAAGCAGGCAAACAAACAATGTTGTTGATCTTTGTGATTGTTCCTTTGCTGCTTTTTTTTTTTTTTCTTTTTTTTTTTTGAATATAACTTACAAGTGCATGTGCTCCTGAATGTTGCTGCACTCTGCTTATAGTTTGCACAGATGACTTAGGATCACCCAGTATTTGACTTTATGGGTGAATGTTATGTATCCTAAGAGTAGGAATGGGACTAACAGCTACTTCTGTTGGTAAGTTGTTACCCTCATCATCATAAGAAGCCTCATCAAAAATCCCTTTCTGAGGTTTGTTAAAGATTGTGAGCTCTGGCATATCTGAATCATCTTGATTAGCAGGTTGAGTATTATCTTGTCCACTACCAGAATTAACTGAGTTAGTACTGGTAGCTTTGTTCTTAGGTACTTCCCTTAAATGCTTTTGAGCAAGTTCATCCAAATCTCTTCTAAAAGCTAGAAGTTCAGGAGTATCTTCTGAAATGCCAGTAGAATAATCCTCCTTCTCTTGTGCTTTAAGGTTTTGAAGCTCTGGCAAAAACTCCTCTGCCTTTGAATTAGTAGAAGACTTCCTTGGTCTAACTTTTGCTGCAGTATGCTTGAGTGCTGTAGGCATAACAATAAGCTCCTCATCCTCTTCTTCTTTCTCAGAAGCATTTGCATTAGGAGTTTGTAGTGTACCTGCACTGTTAGTTACTTCTGAAGTACCTGCATGTGGGTTAGTTATAGAATCAGAGAGATAATCAATATCAAACATCCATCTATACCCTACTCCTTTCACATTGGGTTTTTCTTTAAGAAATTTTACATGCATATTTACTCTACCTGTATTAGTTACTAAATTATATACCCTAAAGGCTTTTGCTGTTTAGTGAGTAACCAACTAAGAAGACCTCATCACACTATTTCCATCAAACGTTGCCAAGCAGGCTGTATAGTATCTAAAATGGTAACATGACACCCAAAAGGTCTTATATAGCTAATAATTGGTTTGTGGCCAAACAAAAGCTCATAAGGAGTTTTGTTTTGAGGTTTTGTCACCCTTACCCTATGATATAGCAAGCAGTACTAACTGCTTCTGCCCAAAAAGTAATTGGTAAAAGTGAGTCTGCTAGCATAGTTCTAGCTGCCTCAATTAGTGTCCTGTTCATTCTTTCGGCAACTTCATTCTGCTGTGGAGTTCCGGCATTGCTATACTCTTGTTTTATTCCCTTGTTCCCACGGAATTCAAGCATATCCCTATTCTTAAATTCAGTGCCATTATCTGATCTCATGATTTTAACCTTGTGGCTAAGCTAGTTTTCAATTTGTCTAATGAAGTTCTGAAGGATGCCACTAGTTTCATCCTTTGTAGCCAAGAAGAATACCCAACTAAATCTGGTACAATCATCAGTAATTACAAGGCAATAACTTGCATGATTAATGCTTTTGACAGAAGTAGGTCCAAAAAGATCCATATGCAAGGTGTGTAATGGCTCAGTGATTGTTCTTTCTAATTTACCCTTACAGGAGGCCTTGTGTTGCTTACCTTTTTGGCAGGCAACACATGTATGGTCATTTCTAAAAACCTTGGAAGGTAGACCTCTTACAAGGTTTCCCTTCACAAGTTTGTTTAAGTTTTTAAAATTTATATGACCTAACCTCCTATGCCATAATTTAGATTCATCAGATGTGGCTTTTGCAATCAAACAAGCATAATCTTTTGTGAGAGAATGTGTCTTCCATATCAAGAACCTTACATCATTGTGTTTTCATAGAGACTTTTAGAAGTATCTGATTTGCATCAGGCATCTTAAAGTCAGGAGACACCACAAGACATTCAGTTTCAGTAAAAAGAACCTTGTGATGCTTATCACATATTTGTGATATTGAGAAAAGATTAAAATGCCCAAGTTCTTTTACAAAAGACACACTATCAAAATCTAAATTACCAACTCTTATCCTGCCTTTACCAGTTATGTAGCCTTTGCTACCTCCAAAGGTAACAGATCCCCCTTTGTATTCTTCAAAATCATCTAGGTGATCCTTGTTACCAGTCATGTGCCCTGAGCATCCACTATCAAATATACCTCTGTCCTCCATTTACTTGATTGTATGAATACGGTACACATGTAAAAGAGAAATTAGTTTCTCTTAGGAACCCATGCCTTTTCAGGCTTGGGTCTGCCTTGTGGTCCTTTAACATTTATAGTTCTAACAAAATTGGATCCACTATTATAATTGGAGTTTGGTCTTGGTCTCCTCCAATTATAACCTGCTGAGGTCTTAACAGCAGTGCCCCAATTTCCCTTTACAGCATGAGAATAAGTCATTCTTGCTGTATTTCTAACAATGGGTCTTCTCACAGGTGAATGTGATTTTGAAAAATGACTTCTTTGATTAAACTTATTCACCTGGGGTCTTACAGGACTAAAACTGTTTGATTTACTGGTGGGTACATGTTGTTTAAATCTACCAGTATTAACATTAGTCCTGACAGAATTAACATTATGCCTAACAGAATTAACATTTACCCTACCAGTATTAACATTAGGCCTAACAGAATTAACATTTTTCCTAACAGCATTAAGTTGTACTGGTCTAGGTATAAAGTGATTAACATGATTAACCCTGTGTACATTGTTCCATACTGGTTTTGCCACCCCATTACCAGTATTAAAAACCCTTTGTTTCTTACGCTCAGCCTCTCTTACCATTTTCTTTTTATAATAGTCACAATCTTTGATCAAATGACTTAGGCTGCCACAAACAAAACACTTTTTCTTGATGAAAGAGTACCCTTCTCCTAGTTCTCTTCCCATCATTTCATTCCAGTTCTTTCTTTTAACTTCATGTGTCTCTTGATTTTTCATTTGTTTCCTAGGAGTTTTTACGTGTGTTACACAACTAGGTTCAACTTCTTTTGATTCAGACACAACTTTTTCATTTGCTGTAACAGACTTAGATGCAGACATCTCATTAGGTACGCTTATACTTTCTGATTCAGACTCAGAAGAGTGCTCAGAGGGATTTCCAAAAGATCCTTCACTGTCATTTGATTGACAGGTAGAATGCTCAGTAGAGTTGTCATCTGAGTCACTAATTTCAGGCTTTTGAGGTCCCTTTTTACCATAAACATACAAAGAATCATCAATTTCCTCTTGTGGTTTAGGAGTATAGTCTCCAGTTAATGGATGTGGAACTCCTTTGAAATTATCAGTCTTTGAAAATCTACTGTATAAAGGTTTGTTAAGAAAATCTTCTTCTGTACACTTAAACACAGTACGATTCATTTCTTCCTCATAGCTTAAAACCTCTTTGTTTGATTGTATTTCATATCCTAAGCCAACTTTACTATTTGAAGTCATACCTGAATCAACTAATTTCCAAAGGTTTTTAGAAGAATTTTTCCATGAATCTACTGTTTTCTGCAATTGTTCCTTTTCTTTTACAGCTTTCATTCCTATTCTCCTATATCTTTTAAGCTTTTCATCTTTTGCATATATTTCATTTGCTTGAAATGTAAGCTGTTCATTTAGAGATAATTGCTGCTTTTGAAAAGTAACAATTTGAGCTTCTAATTTCTTAACAGCTAGAGTATAGGCAAGTATTTTTGCTTCTTGTTCACCTAACTGATTCATTTGTTCATCACACAGTGTTTTAAGCTTATTATATGAATCAATGCAAGTTTTAGAACATAATGATACCTCAGTATTTGAGCTGATTGCCATGAGTGCATGATTTGTCTCTTCTTCCTCTACTGTATGTTCTCCCCAATTGACAACACCATCATCCATAGTCAGCAAACAGTTCTGATTTTGCTCTTTCTTTCCAGCTCCTTGATCTTGATAAAAGGAGTCTCTCTTCTTTCCATCATTTGTCCCCTTGGATGGGCATTCTCTAGCAAAATGACCAGTGTTGTGACATTTGAAACATTCAAGCTTCTTTTTGTCAAAACCAACAGGTTTGTTTCCATCAATCCGGACTCTCCTTCTAGTCTTTTTGTAGAACTTCTTCATTCGAATAGCAATCATTGCTATCTGCCAGTTTATGTCCATCTCTTCAATGTCTATATCATCAATCTGTTCCAGGTCTTCATGGAGCAAGTCCAAATCTTCAGATTGTTTGGCAAAGAGTGAATAAATAACTTCATCAGCAAAACCAGCAGGAACTTCTCTTTCTTGAAAATTGTTTGAAGAAGTAGGAGTACAAGTACTGTAGGCACCAGTATGACCAGATTTAACCTTGTTAGTGCTGCTCTTGCTGTGTGAAACATCATTGTCATTGCCAGATTTAACCAAGCTGGGGGTAAAGATCTGAGAAACTTGTGATTTGCATCCTCAGTTGATACTTCAGCACCATGGGCTTCCAACTGTGAAAGAAGTTGTTGGAACCTGTCATAACCCTTTTCTAACCCTTCTGAACTTGATATAGTAAATGCTTCAAACTGTTGTTTTAAAACAGCTTTCTGCATCTTCTTTGAATTTGCATTACCACCAAACCTAGTCCTTTTGGCTTCCCAAATTTCTTTTGCATCGTCAATTCCATGAAATCTTCTCAGATGTTCCTTGGGAATGGCCATAAGTAAGATGGTTCTTGCCTTCCTTTCCTTTTCAACAGCATGAATTTCTGTAGCAGATATTGGTGGAAGTATTCTAACAACACCATCTTTTCCAGTTGAGATTCTTGGTATTCACTATTTTATACATACTTTTTACCTTGTAAAACGAACCCAAAAGACCAAAAACATAATTAAAATGGCAAATATATGTTGTTTTTGTGTTTGTGTATGTGCAGGTACGGACATTAAAGGAAAGGACAAAAATAATGACAAAACCGAGCACGGGATCGGAGAGAGCACGAGAAAACAAGTCCAACGGTGCTTTCGAATTTTATTGGGCCAGCCCGTAACCCGCTTAACGGGCCGGGCCAGCCCATGTTATTTATAAGCCAAGTTTTATCAATAAGCCCAATTCCATGCACCAAGTTCGGCCCAATTTGCTAAAACTGAAATGAAAATTGAAATGATAAGATACAAATCACGTGCCACCAAATAAATGGAAAATTCTCACGTGACACTTGCTGTGTGAAACAAAAGCAACATTTTGAGCACTTGCAGATGATTTTGAGGTACTTGTGAGTTCTTGCTCAAAAACTCTAAGGTTATTATACAAGTCATCAATGGACAAAGTGTCAACATCTATTTTGTTCTCATTGTCATTGCCAAATTTGACCAAGCTGGGGGCAAAGATTTGAATTTTGTGATTTTCATCCTCAGTTGATACTTCAGCACCATGGGCTTTCCAATTTGATAGAAGTTTGTTGGAACCTGCATAACCCTTTTCTAACCTCTTCGAACTTGATATAGTAAATGCTTAATGTTTGTTTAAAACAGCTTTTTGCATCTTCTTCGAATTTGCATTACCACCAAACCTAGTCCTTATGGCTTCCCAAATTTCTTTTGCATCGTCCATTCCATGAAATCTTCTCAGATGTTCCTTGGGAATGCCATAGAGTAAAGAAGGTTCTTGCCTTTCTTTTACCTTTTCAACACCATGAATTTATCAGCAACAGATACGGTTGGAAGTATTTAACAACACCATCTGATTCCAGTTAAAGATTTCTCTTCTTTGAATTTCCATTATGAATTACCTTCCAAACATCATTATCAATATATTCAAGGTAATGCTCCATCTCCATATCCCATATATCATACTCTTCGTATTCGAATAGGAGTTTGATATTTGAAATATTGGGTTGTTGTAGGTCATTATTGAATCCAACACAATTTATCTTAAAATTGTTAAAGTTTATTTCACTAGGATTATTCGAACACAAATCAAATCTCTGTGGGTGACCTGGTCTTACCTAAAATATTATACTACATACGTGGGTTATACTTTTACCCGTGTGTTTCCATTTAATAAATCGGTAATTCTAGTCTTATAAATTTAAAGCTTTTGAAACACATCAATGTTTTTGTTGTCGAGGATTTAAAGTTGTTCTGTAATCAATTCTTGAAATAATTTTTAAGCATTTTCTTTTTCAAAATCACCGTACAGTTTTCTGGCAAACTGAATTAAAAACAAATCATTCCATCCACCTTCTACACTCTCCGCAGTCAAATGTTTTTACCTAAAAACGTTTTTAAAAATCAAAAATCTCCCTTGGATGCATACATGTGCTTCCAACTATGAACTTGTTGAACCACTCCCTGAACCTGAACGAACTCTGAATCGAAGACTTTATCGACGAAATAGGAGAGTTCCTTTCGAACGAAGGGACGAACGACCTGAACAACCAAGAATTGTCTATCCACCAATTTTTTATATCAATTATTTCCGTCACTTCCTTGATAATTTTGAAAACTACAATCCTATGGATGATGAACCAATGTGGGCTGCCAACCGTGTTGTCGCTCTGACTCCCGGTTCCGCATTTACCATTCCTGAAACCATAAACAAATTTGCCATTAAAGGTAACCACTTGACTCTTGTCAAAGAAAATTTGATGGCAGAATTAAAACTGATCCACACAAACACATTCATGAATTCCTTGGAATATGTAATATGTTTAAATAGAGAGACACCAAAAATGAAGCCGTCCGTCTAATGATGTTTCCCCTATCACTCAAGGGTGAAGTAAAAACTTGGTTAGATGAACTCAACGAAGGAACCATTAAAAACTGGGATGAACTTCAAACCGCTTTTATTAGCATATTCTTTCCCCCATCCTTATTCGATCGACTCCTCGGAGAAATCCGAGCCTTCTCCCAACATGAAAATGAAACTCTCACTGATGCTTGGCTCCGTATGAAGGAAATGCACAGAAATTTCCATGGTCACAATCTATCCAAAGGAAATATCATAAAAATCTTTTATCACGGCCTTAGCGAAATAACTCAAGAAGCTCTTAATGCCGCGGCCGGTGGTATTTTCCTCTATAAAACATCAAACCAAGCTTATCAACTTCTAGAAGACAAAGTCTTACTCAAGCTAGATTGGGCTAAAAACCAAAAATCTAAACCATCTCTCAAGAAAACTGTTGCTTTCGCCGATGAAGGTACTAGTAATTCCAATACTGACAAAATTATGGCCCGAATGGATGCCATGACCATGAAAATGGATGCTCAGTACAAAGAACTCCAATCTCATTCAAAACAACCAACCCCAGATCATAACGATGATAACACACCTATGTCTCATGAAGAAGAAGCAAAATTCATGCAAACCTTCTGACGCACACATTTTTACAATGATTACCGCGATCGTGACTCGAATCGCGATAATTGGCATTCAAGCGGAAGAAACGATTACAATCAAGACAACTATCGATCAAACTCCGATGACAAACCATGTGACGTTCAAAGAAAATTAAGCAATTTCATGAAATCTCAACAATCGACAAACGCTTTTGTCAAAGAAACATTTATGGACTTCAAAATCCAACTCGAAGCAATTACCAAAAATCATCAAGCCTCGATCCAAAATCTCGAAGCTAAATTCAACAGATTTGCTGACAAGCAATCTGCTCGACCTTCTGGATCTCTTCCTAGTAACACTCAACCAAACCCAAAAGGTAGCTCATCTAAACCATACCAACCACCACAAGCTCGAAATGAGCATGTAAATGCCGTATTTACGCGAAGTGGTAAATCCTATGATCCACCTACCAACCCAAATGATCAAAAAAATGATTTCGAAACTCCTATCAATTTTGATAGTGAGGATGAAGAAGAAGAATCTACACCCCCACTCAAATCTCAAAATCCATAACCTATCAAAGAAACTCTGATACCCATACCTTACAAACCAAAGATCACATACCCTCAACGCCTAAGAAAAGAAAAAATGGAAGCCCAATATTGAAAATTCCTCGATATGATTCGAGCCGTTCGAATCAATGTACCTCTTGTCGATGATTTAGCAGGAATGCCAAACTATGGCAAGTTTCTCAAAGAACTCGTAAGCAATAAGCACAAACTCAACAATCTTCATCCGCTTCCTGCGCGATGAAAGTATAAATTTATTTAAAAACAAAATTCCACCTAAACTTGGAGACCCCAAAAGTTTCCTTATCCCTTGAACTTATAGCAAAGCTTTCTCATGCAATGCTTTAGCTGACCTTGGTGCTAGCATTGATCTCATGCCGTATTCCTTATATGCTAAATTATCTCTCGAAACTCTAAAACCAACTAAAATGAGTGTAATATTAGCCGACCGATCATTCCAACACCCTATTGGAATAGTTGAAAATATACTCGTTGAAGTTGGAAAATTAACCTTTCCTGTGGATTTTGTTATTCTCGAAATGGAAAAAGATAGTAAAGTTCCTCTAATCTTAGGGAGGCCTTTCCTCCATACTGCAGATGTAGTAATTCGGGTTAAACAGAAACAACTCAATCTAGGAGTTGGGACTGAACACATGATCTTTTCAATCGATTTCAAAATGAAACACTCTTATTCAAACGATGATACATGTTTTAGCATTGACATTATCGATGAAATCTTAGAAGAAGATTTTGATGCTCTTCTCAATGAAGGGAGTAAAATCCTCTATTCCATCGAGGGAACTATCCTTGAAGAAAAGCTCTTTGCTGAATTCGATGAATTCATGGCAATGACCACCGATGAAAACACTGAATCTGAATTCGATGAACCATAAAATCAATTTTAACACTGATTATAAAATCAAGACATCTCTTGAAGAACCTCCTTCAGATCTTGAACTCAAACCTCTTCCTGATAACTTAGAATATGTATTCTTGGAAGAACCCTCCTTTCTTCTTATGATCATATCATCTTAGCTTTCTGAACAAAACAAAAGTAAGTTAGTATATGTTCTTAAAAGACACAAGCAAGCCTTTACTTGGAAAACAACAGACATTCCTGGAATCTGTCCATCTTTCTGTAAACATAAAATACAACTTTTAGATGACAAAAAGCCAGTTGTTCAAAAACAAAGAAGATTAAATCCAAATATGCAAGAAGTTGTTAAAAAATAAATCATTAAACTTCTCGAAACTGGTATTATATATCCAATCGCCGATAGCCCTTTGGTGAATATCCCATCCAAGTGGCATACAAAGAAAGCGGAAATACAGTAGTACACAAACGAAAGATGAACTTGTTTTAACAAAGAACTGTTATGGGATGACGAGTAATGCATCATTATTTCTGTTTCCTCGACGGTTTTTCTGGATATTTTCAAATACCAATATATCCTATGCATTAAGAAAAAAATATATTCACATGCCCTTTCGGAACATATGCATACAGGCGAATGTCTTTTGGTTTATGTAATGCTCCAGCTACTTTCCAAACGTGCATGTTGGCTATCTTTCATGACATGATCGAAGAATCTGTAGAAGTATTCATGGATGAATTTTCAGTCTTTGGAAACTCCTTCGATAATTGTCTGAATAACCTCAATAAAATGCTTCAACATTGCAAAGATGCAAATCTTGTCCTTAACTGGGAAAAATATCACTTTATGGTTAAAGAAGGAATTATGCTTGGACACAAAGTGTCCAGGAGAGGCCTTGAAGTTGACAAAGCCAAAATTGACGTAATCTCTAAGCTTCCACCCCCTACTAATGTCAAAGGCATTAGAAGTTTTCTAGGACAAGCCGGTTTCTACTGACGTTTCATCAAAGACTTCTCAAAAGTTACCCATCCTCTAAGTAAGTTGCTTGAAAAAGATACTCCATTCAAATTCAATGATGAATGTCACAAAGCGTTCAACTCATTAAAAGAAAAACTCACATGTACTCCTGTGATCGTGAGCCCAAATTGAAATTTTCCATTTGAGCTTATGTGTGATGCAAGTGAATTCACAGTTGGAGCAGTCTTAGGACAAAAAGATGGTAAGCACTTTCATCCTATCTATTTTGCAAGCAAAACCCTTAATGCAGCTCAGCAAAAATATATGGTTACTGAAAAAGTGCTAATGGTTGTAGTATTTGCATTCGACAAATTCCGACCCTATATGATATTATCCAAAACAATTTGTCACACCGATCACATCAGCTTATACACCTATTCAAAAATGCAAGATGCTAGAGCCCAGTCTTATTTCGTTAGATACTGCTATTGTGAGAATTTGATATAGAAATAAAAGACAAAAAAGGTACAGAAAATGTTACCGCCGACCACTTATCTCGGATTGAAAATGATGAGACATGTGATGACAGTGATGTCAACGATAACTTTCCTAGAAAAACTCTTATGGAAATAACCACTAATGACACACCATGGTTCACAGACTTTGCAAACTATTTGGTAGGTGATATTATACCTAAGGAGATGACGTACCAGTAAAAGAACAAATTCTTTTCCGACCTAAAAAACTATTTTTGGGAAGATCCTTATCTTTTCAAAGTATGTTCAGACGGTGTGATTAGACGCTGTGTCTCAGGACCAGAAACTCATACCATTCTTGATCAATGTCACCATAGACCTACTGGTGGGCATTATGGATCAAACACCACCGCTAAAAAAGTCCTAGACTTAGGCTTTTACTGACCAACAATCATTAAAGAAGCTCATACTCTAGTTCGCTTTTACGAAGCATGTAAAAAAACTAGGAATATATCCAAACGCGATGAAATGCCCCTAAATAGCATTCAAGTATGCGAAGTATTTGACATATGGGGTATTGACTTTATGGGACCATTCTGGAAATCCCTATAAATGCAATACATCTTAGACGCTGTCGAATTATGTATACAAATAGGCCTAAGCTGCAAGCACTTCTAACTAATTGAGCATAGTTTGTTATATCTTCCTGAAAACTATTCCTGTCATTTTGGTATGGCCAAACCTCATAAGCAACCGAGGAACTCATTTTTACAATAAAATAATGGAAAAAACCATGAAAAGATATGGAGTTACCCATCATTTCTCTACATCATATCATCCTCAAACAAGTTGACAAGTTGAAAATGCTAACCGAGCCCTTAAAAGAATTCTTGAAAAAACTGTAAAAGATAATCCCGCTCTCTGGTCAAGAAAACTCGATGACGCTCTGTGGGCTTTTATTTTTTTTTTCGTACTGCATACAAAACACCAACCGGAAACACACCATACAAACTCATATATGGTAAAAACTGCCATTTACCTTTTAAAATCGAACACCGTGCATACTGGGCCCTGAAAAATTGTAATCCAGATATCATCGCCGTTTGTGAGAAAAGAATGTTCCAGTTATACAAGCTAGACGAACTCTGTTTATCCCACTTCAATGGATCTTGAATTCCTTGGCTTGTGTAAGGTTTAGTTATGCAAGATAAATCCTACACAACTTATGATAGAAACTTTGTTTGATAATATTAAAGATTATGCGGAATCTAATCTTTAATATAAGAAGAATTCTTCAATGAAACAGTAATTCTAATGAACACACAAATTAACAAACAAAAGCTTCAAATATATTAATACGAGATACTCAAACTATATTAGGGATACGAAACCTGAAGTTAAAGAACAACTCTATAAAGACACAATTAGATACAATTCTTCTAATAAACTCTATGCCCTAGGACCTCCTTTTATACACCAAGGAGTCCTAGTCGATTTACAATATATTCCTAAAACTTAGAATATTCTTAAAGATCGATTCTATAAATAACAATCCTTATCAACTAAGTAATCTTGATCTTTAAGCAATCTTTATCTTTTCTGAGCAGTCTTTATCCTTTCAGCAGTTGTAACTTTGTACCAGCAGCATTAACTCTGAACACTAGCAGTAGTAACTTATACAACTGTTACAAGCAGTAGTAACTACTTTAAATATTTTTTTCAATGCTTCACTAAAAAAAAAAAAAACAAAAAAAAGCCCCAGTACTAACTTTACTCTAGCAGTACTAACATATACTAGCAGTAATAACTAGCAGTACTAATATACACTAGCAGTACTAAGTTACACTAGTAGTACTAAGTTGCACTAGCAGTAGTAACTAAGTTACACTAGCAGTACTAACTACTTAGCATATTTTTCATTAGAGTTAATGAACAACACTAACTTTATGCTAGCAGTAGTAACATAAACCTTAGCAGCAGTAACTCTAAGATTATCAAGAAGTCTTTTGATCCTAACAATCCTCCCCTAAACTTGATATTTATCTTCAAAATCATCAAGTTTCTTCATTAAAAGCTTCATTAATCACCAGGAGGATGCTTCCAAACACTTCATTGATTCTTGAGTAGCTTTGTGATGAGCTTAAGAAGTTGATAACATATTTCATTCCAATGATCAGCTTGCAGCTTCTTATTCACCATATGTAATTGTAACAGGTGTAAGGGGATATTTCTTCTCTACCAACATAAAGACATGCAGATTTTGAAACCTCACAAAGTGTACTCCGCAGGAATCAAATAGCTTCCAAACCAACACTTTGTTTTCTCGTAGATTCCTCCACACTGCATCTTCTACATGATGTTCAAACATTGTCTTTAGATCACCCCATAGCACTCTCTCATATCCCTCTTCTGGCCTTGTATAACCATGCTTAGCTTTAACCAATTTCCACAGAGTTTCCAAATCTTCCTTGTCAAAGCTTCTAAGCATCTGAATAAAGGCTGAATACCTCCTTAAACTTCCATCAGCTCTTATAATTTGATAGTAGCTAATTTCTCATTCTTTAACAATCTTTCAGTCAACAATGCTTGGAGGTTTAGTGGCTAAAAGTATAGCATTAACTGCTACTTCCACTTCATCAAGAACAATTTTCATGAGCTCTTTCATCTTAGTTACTTCCTGATCATCATCCACCTTCTGCTTCTTTGCATTCTATTGTTGTAGCTTATCTCCTGCTCTTTTTGAACTGCTTTCTTCTCTTGTCTCACTACCCTCTGCTCTTACTTCACTACCTTTAACCAACTCTGTTCTGAAGTCAACAAAGGTGTTTACCCTCTTGAAAGCTTTATCAAATACTTCTTGAATATTAGCAAAGGACTTGTTCTTTAAGTCTTTAGGTTTACATCCTGCCATATTCTTCAGATAAGTACACATAATACTTCTTTGTTGAACTCTTGTAGGTGGCCTATTTCTCTTTTCTTCTGCTCTCTTTGCAGCAAAGTGCTTCTTTCTTTTCTCCAAGAGTTGTACAAACAAAGTAGACTTCTCTTTAATTGTTAACTCATGTTGTTCTTGTGCCTGCAATCTTTTAGCAAGTTGATAGTCAGCATCTATCTTTGCTTGAATGTCATCCCAAGCAATGTTGGCTTCTTCTACTTGTTGAGCTTTCTCCCTT
>BQNB010109378.1:7770-22764 GCA_026074375.1 Tanacetum coccineum
AATCATTTATTCATTCTTCTTAAACCACATACTCCCACTGAATTTGCCATTACTTATAACATGTAATGCAATTTATAAACTATAATAGTCAATGATTCAATATCTTTAAATAGGACAATAGTTTAATAGGATTTAAAAATTAGTAACCCTTAAACTAGTTACTTTGTTATGATGGGGGCTATGGTTGGGTCGACCGACTAGGTCGACCGAGGTCCGAATCGATCGTTGTTGTAGCGAGTTAATCGGTCGGTGCCGGTAGTCCACAATTTCGATCGTTGGAACGAACGGTGTCATGTGGAGTTTTGTATATGCTTTCGTGTGGATTGGAGTTGACTTTTGGCGAAAATATTTTTGTAAGTTGAGATGAACTAGTTGACTGGGTTTTGGAGAAGAAAGAAAAAAAAGGCGGATGAATATGTGAGAGTGAGATAGGGTTATGAGTTAATCTAAGTTATATATAACACACTAAAGAATTGGACTGGACAACCAAATGATAAATGGGCCAAGTTGATTTAGTTGTGGATATACACGAAAATATATTGGGCCAGTTATAATATTGTTAAAAAATTAAAAAAAAAATAAAGGTCGCCTTATAGTGGCAAAAAGACGCCTGTAGGTCGTCGGAGAGAGAAATCTGATGTGGCAAAGGAAAATGTAGGTGCCTTAGTCCCAACTAATATACCATAAATAAAGATATAGATATTTGCGTCACGTTATTAGGGGTTTTTTTTAATGTCTTGGTTCATAGGTAATGATTGATACTAAATCACAGTCCATACATTGTACCATGTTCATATAGGTACAATCGTCTTTATGTAATATCATTTAATTGATTTGGTTAAGGCTTTACATAAGTGATTTTACAACTTCATTTCCCTCACATAAGATATATTGATTGGGGCAATTAATAAAACATGCTTATCATAATACACTTTCACCCCTTAATTGAATCAATATCTTATCTATACTACATATAAAAACATTTTAGACCTTCTCTCTTCATTAAATGCAATGCAGTTTTTTAAGTAATACAAAATTTAATGCATTATGTACAACATGTTATGCAAACAACAATTTACTCTTACACATATCTCTCTTCATTGAATTAATTTTTTTAAGTAGTACAAATATTGTACAACCAAACAAACAAAAAGATAGTTTCTGCCAGGCCAGTAATTTTGTTTGGGCATGAGACAATTTGTACACCATATATATGTTTTTTTATTCTTCATGTTTCCCTCCATAAAACTTCATGATTTCCCTCATGCCTTCTAGATTTGTACAAGTGACCAAAAACCTTCCGGATATTGTAGGGGATAAGAGATTGTACAAGTGACCAAAAAAAAACTTTTACTATCCATAAATTTCCAGATTTTCAGCTATGTTAGAAACTTAAAACATACAACTAATAACTAAGGGGTGTTTGTTTAACGTTATTTGTGGACTTATGAGCTTATTTGATTTCGGCTTGAATTGCACAAGCTCAATTTTTTCAGCTTATTATAAGACTTGTGCGCTTATATAAGCTTATTATGATATAGTAATAACAAACTTGTATATAAAGTCTCAAAATAAACAGCAAGATTCGGCTTATGCAATATAAGGGGTAATTGAATAAGCTAATAAGCCCACAAACAAGCTTAAAAATACACCCACTAAATTCCAAATTAATAAAGCCCTTTGCATAGATCAAACCAAAATAACAATTCATTAAACAAATATATCACACATGACCCAACATCATTTCTAAATACACATTTTAAAACAGTAATAAAGTAAACTATGAAGTATTAAGAATAAGAAGAATGATGTAATTGCATGAAGGATTTTAGAAGGAAGAGGAGTACCTAGGAGCAAAGAAACTGTAGGATCCCTAGATCATTCCATGTATTAAGCACAAGATCAATGACACCAAAATGAAAGATTAAACATTTAACTACTGTGGGCGACATGCAAAAGTTAAATTAATGATTTTGATCTGGTATAACTTGGTGAGTTATTATCTGGTTGAATATTGAAGATCGTATGGAAACCTTAGAAGCATTAGGTTCTATATGTAATTCAATTAAGGTGATCATAATAATGCTGATGTTATCCCTTGTAAGGTTTCGTATGCTGATGATTAAATTAATCTTATGTTGGATGAATCCACAATACCTAGTGACCCTATCGTTCAGTCTGTGGACATCAACAAGTCAACATCCTATGCTGGAGTTACGGGTAGAAGTGCAAAGGATCAACTAAATGTTAATTCCAACTTTCGTACCTTGGTGGTTGATCCCGTATTTGATGCGTTAACATCCTCTATTCCTACGTAAAGTTGTTGAAAATTTAGTACCTCGCTTTGATCACACTCTCTATGGCTACTTTATGGCTGCTGCCGAGTGAGGAAGAGATACAGAGAGAGGCGTAAAATGAATTTAGGGTTTATGATATTATAAAAACTATACTTTCTTGGATCAGCCCGCTTCTAAAACTCTGAGATTGGCCCATTTAGTAAAAAGTCCAACAAAAATTACGCATAGCTTTGCATTTTAAATGAGACGTTGTTTTACATTATTACCACCAGGTACTCGCGCATTATGACGGCGGGTACACGGTGACTATTAACTTAACTGGAAAAATATAATAAAAAAATCCCGGTGAGGCTTGGTTACCTGTTTTTTCCGGCCTTGACGGGTCCTCTGTGGTTTGTCTTCGGACGGCTTTTATTAGCTAGCGAAACCGATGGTGACTCCCGTTCCCGGTTGAACCCGTTGATCCAGTCCGGTTTTTAAACCTATATGCATCATCATGTTAGGGAAACATAATATGCACACTTTTGTAGATATATGCTTTTTAATTATTGTGCAATGTTAATATATGATTGTATTTTTAAGTAACGAGGTTTATTAATCATTATTAATTATGTATTAATTATTTTTATTTTTCAAATGTGTAAGTGTGCATCGTGCGGACACGCTACTACATAGTTTATGCTGAAACAATGATCGATTATTTATTAATTACATAATTTTCTGTATTCGTTATGAAAAATATATAATCAAAAAATATTAGTCGCCGAAGAATTTAGTCTCAATGGTTTATTTACCTTTTATAAAACTCTGTCTTAATAAATAAGAAATTCTCATCAAGTACACTATATGATCATTAATATTATCAAAACAAAACAAAATGAAGAAATTTTTTTATTATTTTCAATGTTATTTATGAAAATGTACACATCTTTATAGGAAAGTTTTTACTTGTTAAAATAATTGAAATAAAAATATGAAAAAACTTCTAAAAAAATATCACTAATTTCAAAAGTATAGAGTAATATATCTTCCTCTACTTTCACTATGTTACATTTTTTATTAGCATATTCATTAACTATGAATAGAAGCATAATTGCTATATGAATTCATGAAGGTTTTAAACTAATGAACCACAAACAAATAATACGAGAATGAATAATTTTAAATTAAAAACACTTAAAATTGAACTAATAAATTAAGTGTCAAATTTAACATAACAAATAAGGTTATAGAATAAAATTATGAAACCAAACTCTCTGTTTATAATAAAATTATTTTGGTTTCAACGTAGAACTCATTCTCACTAATGATTCATAACCTTCTATATAGCAAGTCATTAGAATCATTGTTATTCACTTAACACATGCTTTTAACATTTATGAAAAATCTCTTCAAATAACTTTTGAACATAAAACATTTCTAAGACATAGAAATATTTTAATATCATTAGATGTGTCTTTACTTAATTAGTCTACACATATAAAGAAACTTTGATTATCTTACTAAAGTTTTCTCGTTAGTAAACAATTAAATAAGTTGGTTATCATAATGTAAGCTATACAAAATAAATATCTCATCTTTATGAACATTGGTAATCATAATTGTTTACAGTAATTCATATTCTTCCTTTTACGTATTAGTATAGTTGATGTAAAAAAAACCGTTAACAAACTTAATAAGAAAAAATATCATAATGAAATACATAAGAGATTACCTTGTCCATTTAATTTCAAGATCACATAAAAGCTTACAAACACCATAAACATGTAGACCTTAATGATGAGAAAGCTATTTAAAAGTGTACTTTCACGTGTTATTATCGAGTTTATAAAATTAAACTTTATCATATATACATGCAATACGATCTTTCTGTAATCCTCATTAATCCTCATTGATGTGTCATTTTATCAACTGTAGAAGGTATGAGATGATCGTATCATAATGCATGTTGAAATTCTTTATGACCATAGTAAACATTAGTTTACCCTTTTAAACATGTTTTAAATATTTTGTGGTTACAAGAACTTATAAATGGTTATCTAAGCAAATGACTTAGTACTTATGTACATAAGGGACTATTCAAAATGAGAACTATATCAAATTATTAACAAAAAAGTATAATTAACCATAAGGAAAATGTTAGTTATTGGAATCTAACCACACCATAAAATTAGATTCACAAAAGAAGTTTAATTAAATCGTTAACTTCTCATTGGTTCCATTAACAACCCATTAATAACTTCTACATTTGATTATGCAAAATCAATCAACAAAATACATCACCTTTGGGCAGAAATATTTGCTAACTAATTATTTAATTTGCATATATCAAATTATTAACATAAAAGTATAACTAACCATAGGGCAAATGTTAGTTATTGGAATCTAACCACAACATAAAATTAGATTTACATAAGAAGTTTGGTGTAATTGTCAACTTCTCTTTGGTTCCATTAACAACACACTAATAACTTCTTTATTAAATCATGCAAACTTAATTAACAAATAATCACCTTTGGACAGAAATATTAGTTAACTAAGTATATAATTTGCAAATACCCCTTAATGATTAAGATTATGGTCATCCTTTAGGATTAACACATAACCTAAACTCATCAAAATATAAATTATTACAACTTTCATTCACTTAAGTGTTTTGATTAATTGCATGTTTTGGGCCGACAACCAACTTTAACAATTAAGTAGTCATAACACATGTAAACAAAATAATGAAAACATGTATTCCCTATTCAGTTAAACATTATGGAAGAATACACTATTGTTAATTCTAGGGGGAATTGCATATATATCCCTGCAAAAGCTCAAAATTGCATATATAACCAACTTAAATTCATAATTGCATATAATTCATTTCAAAAGCCCAAAAATTACATATATATCCAACTTAAACTACTAATTACATATATATCCTTAATAAACTTTTGTAATTGCATATATATCCTTTACTAACCTTCATAATTGCATATATATTTCTTATAAACGTTTAATATGTCTTATATATCAAAAAATTATTTAAAATAATTATGAACTTTAACGTATTATATTTATAATTCTATGAATAACAAAAGTAACATTTGTTTCAACGGTACGATGTACCAAGGTTCAAATGAACTAAATAACAAAAAATAATACACCAAGACGATATTTAAAAAAAAGTCACCTTATATCATATATAATACGAATGCGTGAAATAAACTCATCAATATATATCATGATTGTTATATATGTAGGAAAAGGTTTTTTACAATAAGAGTGTATATTACTACTAACAAGTTTGTAAGTAAAGAAGTAATTTAAAAAAAATATAATTATACTTATCATGTAAATTTATATTAAATAGTTATACTTATCATTATATATATATATATATAAAAAAAATATAAATATATATATAATATATATATAAATATATATCGAATATAAATATATGATTAATATATATAATAAATATTAAAGGTTATTGGAAGTATAAATATCAAAAATAAGTTTAGCTTTGATATATATGCAATTTTTAAGCTTTTAGAAGGATATATATGCAATTTTGGGCTTTTGGAGGGATATATATGCAATTCCCCCTTAATTCTAATCAAGAAAAATTGTTTCTTTCCTCCGAACATAAATGTTCAAATTAGTTTTATTTATTTATGAGTTATAATGTGACCAAACTAATGTCACAAACTCAAGTTAAAGATAGACTATAGCATAATTACATGCAAATTTAGATGCAACTATAGTTATCATTGCTTTAGAATTAAAACATATATTATCATACATGTGAGATAGTAGTAAAACACAAACACATAACTTAATATGACTTTAATTCAAATAATTGTTTTGATTAAGTGCTTTCCTTTGGGCCAACACTAACTTCGACAATTAGGTAGTCATAAGTATTGGACCGTCTCAAAGACACTCTAACAGTTTATTCAACCATATCCTTATCCATTTGGGCGATAGACAACGCGTTTAACATCAAGTATTTCACAAAGACAAGTTAAAAATATAATAGAACATGTCAAAAAAAAGCATTTACTAATTAAATCATTAATGAAAAAAAAACACAACAAAAACTCAATTGTTCAGGATAGACTTATAATACAAGATAGCAGTCCATGTAAATGTTTTCTTTCTAAAACATACTATAGAATACTCTTGATTAAATTGTCCACAAATTATGACAAGATTGAGATTCTTTGTTTTGAACCAAACATGATGGTCAAATGTATTATGTCCATAAGAAAATTTAGGTCAATCCATAAAATTTAATATTAGCTTAAAGTGTAACAAAATAAGTGTCACATCTCTTAATAAAAGTTTGTATAAGAAATGGCAGAATAGTATAACTTAATCATGCCATGTATTATATAAAATTATTTTAGATTGTATTCAACATTATTTAAATCAGAATAATCATGTCATGTATTATATACAAAGTTTAAACGTTTATCTAATATTATTTCTTCATAGTTAAAAAGAAAAAACATTAACTCCTTTTAGTCAAGATTTAGAAAAAGAATACAAACTATGACATTTGATTTCTCATACAGAGAGTTGGTAAGTGATGGCCATAATATCATAAATGATGGCCCATAATATCATATATCTAATACTAACATCGTTACATATTATGATTGATAAATCATGCTCGGATGCCACATGTTGATTAATTATCCCAAGAAACATATAATCATATTGATTAATATCCCAAGAAATATATAATCATAATATGAACGATCAAATAACATTAAGCATAACATTAAAACTTACATGATACGAGAGATCAGATCACCATGAACGAAGAACACGGGTAGGATGGAGATCTTCTACTTAATTCTCTCTTCTTAGTGATGGATCGTAATGTTTGTGTGTATTTTTTATGAGGTGAATAATCCTCTATTTATAAGAGAGGTCAAGCAGGGATCAATTCTTAATTTAGGTAAAGATTATAATACCTAATATAATCCTTATTTAGTCAAATCTCTCATCAATTCCTAATTGAGGTGGTGTTTGTTTTTTCATAATTGCCTCTTAACAGCATCTTAATCTAACTCATTCAGACGCGGTCAGACATTTGGGTCATTAAGATTGTTTGCTTTTTTCAAGTCATTTAGAGGCAGTAAGAGGCAAGTAGTGTTAAGAGCGTTTGTTTTTTTATCATTAAGAGGCAGTAAGAGGCACAAACATCTTACTGAACTAGATGTGGAGGGGGTGTCTTAACACCTCTTAATGTCTTTTTTTCTTACTTTTTTTGTTTTTATTTTTTTCTACTTTGTTATGATTTTTTTTCATTTCTTGATTATTTTTTTGTTTCACTTTGTCTCTTGTATTAAAAGTATTAAATAGAATCATTGCATATGTTTTGTTAAATAAATAGTGTATAAGATAATATGTGTCAACTCATATTTTGTTCAAATTAAAGGGTACGGTTTCGGACTCATACATCTCAATTCTAACGCGACTCATTTAATTAATCGTTTTAAGAAGTTCAATTCAAACTTTAAATTGATTATATTATAAAAGTTGTTTTTTTATTTAATGAAGTTTATTTCTTGTGCGAGTGCAATCATTTTATATTTAAATTGTTAAAACTATAGTTTAACACATCCAGACATTTTTACCAAAACAAACAGTTTTATCTCATTCAGATTCAGATTTTTCAACCACTTATTCAGATTTAGATGGAAATCAAATTCAGACTTTTCTACCGAATATTCAGATTCAGATGTGCGAATCAGATTCAGATTCAGAGCCTCTTAATAAACAAACAGCACCTGAGGTATAAATATATTAGACGTAAATAAATCAATTAATTATTACCTAAAATAAATCAATCACATTATGTATAAATATATTAGACGTAAATAGATTAAGACCATAATACGGAATATGCTAACACTTTTTTCTTTTGTTTCCGTGTCTCTTTGTCGCTTATAGTACATACTTCAAGACTCTTGTCACTAGCCCTTTCTTTCCTTCTCGACTTTTTTAGACTATCCTCTTCTTCATAAATAGAATCCTCTTCGTCGTCCGAAAGAGGAAGATCAATGCCTTCGTAAGGCTGTACTACTGGATGTGCTTCTGGTTTGCTATTACGCGATGTATATGGTTTTTGATACATGTTGGCAAGCATTGCTAAAACTTTATTTTCTTTATGGTTTTCTTTACTCTTTACTCTCTTTTTTATTTCTTTTCGTACATTAAATAACTCGAATGTATTCACAAAACCTATTAACAAGACAAGAATCATATAGACCTTAAAGCCACCAACTTGATAAAATTATGCTGGCTCAAGATCGGTATTCTTAAATGACAATAAATCAAGACTCGACAAAGGAAGAAAAACAAATTAAGACTACAACTATTGAATTCGAAAATATATACCTTGAAAACTCGATCACAAACAAGAAAGGTCCTACGCTCTTCTTCTTAGTCGCTACAACAAAAGAATTCTCTCAGGGTTTAAAGTTTATGTTTACGTACGTTGCTGCATGGGAAAAATAGTTGGCCAGTGAAATTGCAAGATTAACCCTATTTAACCTAACTTGGCACACACGTATTCGGTTATCAGGTTGTTCGGTTTTATCGGTTCGGTTAGTTCGGTAAGTTTGTTTATTGGATAAAACCGAACAGAATTCAAATCCGATTAAATCAAACAGAAAACAAAAATTTTATTTTTATTTTTATTTTTATTTTCATTTATTTATATAGATTTTTTAGCATAAAAATATATTATATGTATGTATATTATATGTATACTAGAAAAGAGAAATAATGATTTTTTATATAAATATAAAAAGTATATATATTTATGTGAATTCGGTTTTTGGTTCGATTCAATTTTCATATTCCCAAAACCATATCCAAACCAAATATTTAATTCAGTTCCATTCGGTTTTGAAAAACTCGATTCGATTACAAATTCGATTCAATTCGATATTGGTTTTCGGTTTTTGTGGCCGATTAGTAAATACCTAACAAGATTTAACTTAGGGGTGTTTAGAATTCGGGTAATATCCACAAGAACCGAAAACCGTAAACGAACCAACAAAAAAAGCGAGCCGAATTTGTAACCGAACCAAATGTTTTAATACCGAACCGAATTATATTTTTCGTTTTCGATTTGAATATGATTTGACAATTCAAAAACCGAATTCATATAAATATATTTCTTATATATTTATATACATAAAAAATATTCTAGTATAAAAAGATACATTTTGAGCTTGAAATAACTTTTTCCTCCTAAAAATCTATATAATTAAATTTAAAAAAATATATAAACGATGTAAATTGAGTTACTCGGGTCAATCTGAAAACATAACCGAATTCGGTCATAAAAAACCCTATAACGTGTTACTTGCACTACACCGGAAACTTTTGTTTTGTTTGGAAAAATCAAAAATAAAATTTTCTAATGATACACAACTTGTTATTGTTAACCACTCAAGGGTGACTTAGTGGCAAAATGGTTTGTGGCTATCACTCAAAAATGTGTGAGGTCTCAAGTTCAATTTTTAGTCACGCCAACCTTCTGAAAAAGGAGGACTTTACCTGGTTTGAATATGTGTGGCGGTGAGTTTAGACCTCATGGATTAGTCAGACAACGTATGAAAAACTATGGTTAAAAAAAGAAAGAATTGCAAAAATAGTCCTTATGGTTTGGCCAAATTGCAGATTTGGTCTGTCGAATTTTGAATGTGCAAAAATCGTCCGTATTTTGAAGGTTTGGTTGCACTTTTGGTCCTTCTGCCCTAATGTCGTTAGTGTCTCCGTTTTGGGCCCACCCACGTACCTCCCATGCGAGGGTTTTTTCATCCATTCTCTTACTTCCCCAGTTAAATACATTTTCCTCATTATTTTAATAACCCCTATTATTTTATAACCCGATCCAACCCACTAAATAACCCACCACTAAATAACCCACCACCAAATATTTAACCCGATCCCATCTACCTCACCCCATAAGTCAAACACCCAACCCTATTAAAATAATACAGACATTAAAAAACCAAACCCTAACCCAAGTCCATATAATTTTTCTTTCATTTCAGTATTGATCCTTCTAATTTACATGATGGAAGAGCCAAAGTATGTAATTGATCCTTCTAATTTACATCTGAAAGAGTATTTTAGAAAGGAAGGTACTCATTTTGATCCAGTCCAAGTTTATGGTAAGATTGTTAGTTTTTGTATTGCTATATGTAATTACGCTATACTACATTGTGAACTAATTGATTTTTTTCTTGATTTAACAGCTGGGAAAAAGAACATGTTCTCTATAAAGTTGCATCATGGTGGAAAGTTTACAGCTTTACCAAAAAGGATGTATGTTGGAGGTAAGGTGAATTACGTGGACAACATTGATGTGGACCTCTTCAATGTTGATGAAGTACATATGTTTCTTCAAGATTTAGGGTATGATCCTAAACAACTTATGTTTTATCACTTCAAATTTCCTAACAAAAGTTTGGATTATGGTTTGAGGCCTTTAAGTTGTGATGATGATGTAGTCACCTTGATAAAGAGAGAATCTGAGAGAAAGAGAGAATCCAAACACTTATGTGAGGTGCTAGTATATACTTTCCGTGCTTTTAATTACGAGGTCTAGGAGGTTGTGTTGTAAACTGCTTTTAAAGAGTAGGTTAAATTTCCCCAATATTGCTATTGTCTAGGTAGAAAAACCCATTTGCTTGAGGATAAGCAAATCTCAAGTGTAGGGGTATTTGATAAGGTGTCATTTTATACACTTTTTAGGGTTATTAAACCCCCTAAATCATGCAAATATGCCCAAATTATGTGTTTAGTCATTTGTTTTTGTGTTTTTAGCATTTAGATGGCATTTGGAGGAAATACGCGTGACTTGGGCTCAATTGGAGAAGAAACGGACAAGACTACGACTCTACACCAACTATCTTGAAGAAAAGCATACAGTGCGTAGAGACGGCATCGCCATTTACAAGCGACGGCGTCAAAGTTTTCAAGTGACGGCGTCATGGAATTCTAGACTGTGTCAGAACAAAGTCGACTTAAAAAACCCTAGAAGACCATTGCGGCACGACGGTGTCAGGAACGTAAAGCGACACCGTCGCGCTTGTTTTCTTATATATACAAATCCGTTTTTAGGGTTTTAGTGTGTAACTTTTAGGAGACAAACCCTAGTTTTAGGAGACGACTTTGGCAGCCTTTAGGCTTATTTTTACAGATGTCAAAACCATTTTGTAACAGCCTCAACTGCATGATTTAATCAAGTGAAGTTCATTTATCCTTTATCACTTAATATGTCTATGTGTTTTGTGATAGATTCTTGTTATTCTCATTTATTTGCCATGCAAGGCTAGATCTATTAGTATTTACTTATGATTGCATGAAACTTAGATTGTAGATCCTCTTAATGTTGCTTCTTGTGATGAATATGCGCGTTAGGCTTTAGAAAACTAGCTATAAGATATTAAATTGGCATAGACGTCTAAGGAAATGCGAGTGTGTAGAAATGATACCATCGGTAACAGTCTTCATACTACCTTACCCCTAATATGGTTGATCCCTCTTAAGATATTTCAATTGCATTTAATATACTCTTAGGGGCCTTGTAATAGTCTTCATACTACTTTACTTGTGTGTTGCCTTAACGGAATATTAAATAGACGGCGGGTTCGTGTAATTCGTTCATGACTTAGGAAATACTTACACCGATCATCATGAATGTGACAAAGCAACAGGATTAGGAGAAGCAATCTGAGGAGTAGTGCATGATTAAGTAAATACGTTCGTTTATCATATAGTTATCACTAAAATAGTTTAGATTTATTTTATTAATTATTAGTTTAGTCAATCCAACCTCTCAAACTATGATTTTACCTGCTTTCTATAAAACAAAAATACAAAAAGAATCTTCTCTCAACCCCGTAGACATCTGTTAGATTCTGATCGAGCCTTCCCAACCTATTCCCCTAGAGAATGATAACAACCCCCGAGTCTTGCCTATACTACACTACAACGATTAGGTGCACTGCCTAGGGAGTTGTAAAACTTCTTGTTGAAGTCCTACGACGACCTCATCAAGTTTTTGGCGCCGCTGCCGGGGAATAGTTAGGTTTCAACATTGTTTAACTTATGTCTACTCGCTTGATTCCTATCAAGTGAGATTTTTATTTTCGGTATATTAGCTTTCTCATATTCTATCTTTTCTTAGTGTTATTTGTTTTGTAAATCTTTTCGTTGACCTCCATGGGAGACGAAAATCCTATTCATACTCTTAGAGATTACTCCAAACATAGCCACGAGGGCTACATGAACACCATTGAGCTCCCCGAAGGGAACAGTGTGGTGCCTCTTCGATCCGACACCATCTGGTTGGTGCAAATCGGATGCTCATTCCATGGACTTTGGTTCGAGAATCCAAACCAACATCTTAAGGATTTCTTAAAACTTGTGGACTTACTCGACCTTGATGTTGCAAATAGGGAAAGAACGCGCCTGCGTTTATTTCAATTTTCCCTTCGCGATCAAGCTAGCAATTGGCTTGAACGTCTTCCAGCAGGATCCATCTCAACATGGGAGGATCTTACCACTCGCTTCCTTGCTCAATTCTTTCCACCGAGAAGGACTGCAAAACTCTGTAATGACATCTTGATGTTCCAACAACATCAAGGAGAGTCTCTCTCTGAAGCATGGACTCGTTTCAAGGACTTACTCTAAAATTCCCTCATCATGGCATCGATCGCTGGCTTCAAATTCAATTTTTTATGATCATGTCTCCTTTCATCTTAAATGCGAGATTGACCGCGCCGCCTGCGACAAACTTCGTGATAAGAACGCTGATGAATCATGGGAAATCATTAAGAACCTCGCTCTCTACGACCATGAGGGCTGGAATGATTTAAAAGACCATGTCAAACCGGTCAAGGCAGTCTTCGTTTCTCCAAGTGCACCAAAAATGCCTGACTGTCGACTTCTTGAGCTTGAAGACCATATTAAATTTTTTTATTAAAAGGGTCATAACCAACACCTAAAGCGAGCTCAACACACCCTCCTCAAGCCTACGCTAAAGTAGTTTCCTCGAACCCCCTTCCACAAGGCCTTAATGAGCCACCGAGGCAAAGTTCTTTCACTTTCTGTGAACGTGTTCGCCCAAACCCTCAACCCCAAGCGCTAGAAACCAGTTTCGAGGCTCGAATACGAGACTACATGGCAACACACACCGAAAGGATGGAGAGGTTCGAAAATGCTATCTTCAAACAACGAGAGGAGATCAATGACAGAATGGCAGAAATGTTTAGACTTCTTAAGGAACTCACATCCACTAGAACTTCCCATGCTATAAGGTATTACCTGAAACATAAAATCAATGAAAAACTAATCGAGGGACTGGTAGAAAATCATAGGTTCAATGACTCCTTGTCAGCAGCCCGAGTTGGAAAAATGAAACTAAAGACCTATAATTTGTTACCTAGAGGGCCCATTTATGAAGCAATCCTTAAGAAAAAGATAACAAAGAAGGAGGACATTGGAGGAAATTTTGAAATACCCTATAACATAGGAGGTTTGAAACACATGAATGCCCTAGTAGACCAAGGATCCGACGTAGACGTCATGCCTCTCTCCACCTATGAGAAACTAACCAATGAAAAGCCTGCTGAGACGAACATTAGACTCTTCTTAGCTAGCCATTCGTATATCTACCCTTTAGGAATAGCAACAGACGTATTAGTGGATGTTGTTGGCCATGTGTACCCCGTGGACTTTGTGATTTTAAACATAAAGAAGGACGAAAAAAGGCCCTTCATCTTAGGAACACCATTCTTAACTACAGCCAAGGTCATGATTAAGTTTGATAAGGGGACAATAACTTTAAGGTCTGGAAAGAGTAAAATAAGTTTTCATATGACACCTGAGCCCAACTGTAAGATCAAGAAGGGAATTAAGAATGACATCAAGCCAATAGCTCCCACGATGACCGTCAATAGATTAGTTCTAGAATAGGAGGAAAAGATCAAGCTTCATCAAGAAAAGGAAATGAAGTTTGACCAATGGAGGAGTAAGATCTTCAATAATAAATGCCCCGCATCCATGAAAGAAAAGTGTGAAGTAAAGAACAAAGGAGAAGTCACATAAGGACGTGTGACTTCGAGTCTAGCTACAAGACTCAATAATAAAGAAAAGCGCTTTTTGGGAGGCAACCCAATATTTATTTTCCTGCATTTAGGAGTGTCTAGTGTTTTAATTTTTTATCGTTTATTCTTATATGTTTGAATTATATTGTAATCATGCTTTGTTTTGTTTTTAACTTCGTTTTATTAACAATCAAAGGTATTTTGCATAAAATAAGTGTAGGGAAAATTATCCGGTTTATAAGAACCAATTCAAACATATAAAATAAATTATTTAGATTAATTCGCGTCAGTTTCGAGTCATATGATTGTAATGATTAATTTCCAGGTTTTATGCGGTATTTTCTACAAGAAACAACTAATAAGATTGCGTGCAAAAAAATTTCCTGAAAAACGAAACAGAAGTTTTCATAGTGTGTGGAGACAGCGTCAAAAAATAGTGCGACACCATCTGGATTAGTAAGCGACCGCGTCAGGATTTTTCCTAACGGCGCCAAACCCTCAAACATCTGAAAATTTGAAATTTTCAATTATTTTTGAAAAATAATTTTGCACAATCTCTAAAA